>LKNJ01003139.1:0-57810 GCA_002120245.1 Maccullochella peelii | reverse complement strand
CTGCCCTCTCCAAAGACGTAGAGGAGGATTAGTCACCCTGCGTACAGCAGATCAGGAGGCAACTGCTTGGCTTGAGGACTTTCTATATGCGTCATAGAAAGTAACGTAGCATTAAGTAAAAAGACAAACCAAAACCATATAGCTTACTTTACTTCACGGTTCGTGTTCAAGAGCAGCAGGAGAAGGACCCAAATGCAGACAGCGGAGGCTCAAAGTAGATTAGAAGGTTTTAATGAAGTCTTACTTGTGGTACAGGCAGGCAAGTAAGCAAAACCATAGGTAAGTCCAAATGCAGGAAACATACATCACGGAACACTAACACAGGATACATGACAATGAACCGACCGGGAACAAAGGGAAAACACAGGCATATATAGGGGAAGGCTACCGAGGGGAACCAGGCACAGGTGAGAAACAGAACAGGTGAAAACACTCAAGGGCAGAAACACACTGGAAACATGAGACAAGACCAAACTTCAAAATAAAACAGGAACCAACAAAAGTCCACATCATGACACTTTACATGCAGTTTGTGAGTGTGGAATCAGCCTCCACAGTTGGAATAGGGCAGTTACCACCAGAATACAGTGCAGACCTCAACTCTGACATCTTGATTCACTGCTGTGCTAAATCCCTAACATCCTGGGTCTTTGACAGTCTGTTTGATACAGCACATGGGGCGATTAAAATAATCAATACATCACAGTTCAATGTGACTGGCCAATGTCTGGAGGTGGGGTGCTTTTTTGAGATTCAAAAAATCTTAAATTATGACTTTGTCACTGCATTTTATAGGACCTGATTAAAAATAATCGTGAGAAGATTTTATTAACTTTTAAGTGCCTCATTTAGGTATCAAACATAATATTGGTCCAGGTGTCAGACTGTTGTTTTTTCTTTTAACTTGATTTAAAGCAAAGAAGTCATTTTAAAAGTCATTACCAAAGGACTTGACATGATAAATGTGTCTCTCTTGTTTTGCATCCAGGAACAATTTTCAGATTTAGTGCTGTTATTTGTTTGGTTAATTGTTTTAGAGGAGAGAGAAGGGTTCAGTGGATTGGGGAGGTGCAGGCAGGGCGACCAGGGAGGAGGACAAGCAGACAGACCGGCAGACAGACAGACAGACAGGCGGGGGAAGTGGAGGACGAGGAGAGCTGCCAGCAGAACAGCAGTCCAATCCACGCGCAGGCGGGACTCCTTCTGGCGCCGTGCGCGCGCGGCTCGGAGAGAGAGGCGCGTGATGAGTCGGACCGATGGGACTCCTCGAGACCTTTCCGGAACACCACCTCTACCACTACAAGCATCATCATCATCATCATCATCATCATCACCAACAAGTGTGACTGCCGTGTTGTGTTTTATCAGAAGACATAAAAAGAGCCACATTTGGAGAATCCCCAGTAGGAACTTTACTGTTATATTCTTTATTCACTTAAATGTGGACGCCTTGAAAGAGCTGACTGTACTTTTTAAAAACAGAATGTTGTTTTAGTATTTATTTCCGGAGAGGTTCAGACTTCTTTCAACGATGATATACAGATGTGATATGAGCAAACTACACTATCGACGATGTCTCCCCTTTGGTACGACACTGCCTTCTCTTGCCACAGAGGATGGACAAAAAAAGTAGCTATTAATGCATTCCAGGATAAAACTCTTTCCCGGTAAGTACCTCTACAAGTATCATACTTGTTAATTAAGTTATTAGCCCATGTGTATTTGTTTGTAATATTTTAACCACAGAACCACATGTTAATGTGATTAAAATCCGCAATATTACAAAACGATGTGGGAGCTTGGTGTTTGGTCATCATTCAAATTCAGTCTTTGCCCAAGCTTTTCTTGCCTCTACAGGTCCACCTAATATTCTTATTTCGGATACATAAATGTTCACTTTTCTAAATTTTGTGTTAAGCTGTGATACGTTTAGTGTTTTAACTGAAATTACGTATTTCCTTGCAAAACTGAAGAAAACATCTGTTGATGTAGCTTATTTCAGAGCCGATTTGCCACCTAATTTCATTTTAAGAGATTACTAAAAAAAATATGTTAAGCTCAGACAAGCTACAGCACAATATGCATGTGTAAACCTTAATATATACTATTTTACAGTGGTGTCATAACACAAGCGCAGTGTGTTTTAGCCGCCCTTCTGTGTGTAGATGCCACATCTTGTCCACACCTCCTGCTGAGCTCAGACTGATGGGAACGTGAGGGGCTTATTTAAGCCCTTGCCAAAGACAAAGACAAAAAAAAGAAAAGAAAAGAAAAGAAAAGAAAAATTAGAAGAAGACGCCGGCTCCATGGGGCGGATGACCTCGAACACAGCGAGGGGTTCATTGTGGGATCAGTTTAGCCCACCAGAGGGTGCGCAGTCCTGAAGTGATGATCCTCCTGATGGAGGGATGGAGTAATTTTAGAGCCCGCAGCTATTCTTATAATGTGCCTGTGAAATGAGAGAGACAGCAGTCCTTGAAGTGATGGAGCTGTGCAAAGAAAAGCTTTTCCTCATTGTTGGAGTCAAAGGGAGATGAGCTGTTTTTATTGTTGTGTTTTTTCCCCTTCATTATCCAGCTATTAAGTAATTAATATTGATAAGCACTACAGTGCTCTAGCATCAGAAAATAGTTTTATGTAACATTTATAGAACACAATACAATGCAGAACATAATCACATTTTCCTAATTGAATGAGAAAATGCTGGTGATGACCCATGAGTGTGCCTGCCGATTTAAGAGATTTGCTAAAGTGAAATGGATTTTTCTCAATAACCACATTATACATTTGTAAACATTGTGGGAATAGCATTTACTCAGGTCAATTTGAGGGAGACAAAGGCAATTGCCTGTGCACAAATGACTGATCTTAGCAAAAGTCACTTCAAGAATAACACTATTTCTTTTGTGTCTTTCAGTGTACAACATGACATGTTGATTCCAGTGTCGCTTGGCCCCGCTCCTAGCTCTCTGAAGCTTTCAACGTCCTCACAATAAACCTGAGATTACAGTTCCCTGCTGGAATATGCTCAGTGAGCAGCTCGATATTTGGATGAGCTCGATTATATGAAACTGCTTCTAATCAATTTTGAAGGATTATCTCAAGATAAGCTCTTATGTTTGTGTGAATAAGCTGCTAATTTTGGCATTTTGAAAGCTAATGAAGCTGCAGTCGTCACCATTTAATACTGGGAAATAGGTGAAACTATGATTGCTTTTGCCTGACAGGACTTGTGGGAGGTCGCTGCTGAATATGCAGGACTTAGCGGGGCCTGATATGCCTAAGAAGTCCCCTATCTTTGATGGCTTTGCCCTCTTATGGGCCTTGTTCTTTGGATTATTCATTGCGGGTGCACCAGTGATGGCTTGTCCCACGAGTTGTCACTGTATGGAGAAGAGTGGCATGACCGTGGTCCAATGTATGTCTCGCAACTTGGAGAAGATCCCATCAGATCTTCCAAGAGACACTGTTGTCCTACTTCTGGCATCCAACCACATCACCCACATCCCCAACCATGCCTTCAAAGAACTGCACTACCTTCAGGAGCTGGACCTGTCTAACAATGACATTGAAACTGTGGATGTTGGAGCTTTTCAAGGTGTTTCTGACAGCCTCCTCGTCCTGGATCTATCAAACAATGGCATCCAAAGTGTCCCCAAAGAGGCATTTGCCCGTCTGCGGGCAAAAATCAGCCTCTCAAACAACCCGTGGCACTGTGAGTGTACGCTGCAGGAGGTCCTGAGGGAGCTGCGGCTGGACCCTGAGACGGTGAACGAGGTGATCTGCCACACAGCAGTGCAGGAGGAATATGCAGGCAAACCGGTGATCCAGGTGCTGGACTCAGGGATCAACTTCTGTAACTTTCACCACAAGACCACCGATGTAGCCATGTTTGTCACCATGTTCGGATGGTTCACCATGGTTATTGCGTACGTCATCTACTATGTGAGACACAATCAGGAGGATGCTAGGAGGCACCTGGAGTACCTCAAGTCACTGCCCAGCAGCTCTCAGATCAGCAAGGACTTTGACACCATCAGCACTGTTCTCTAGCAGGGCCGTTAGGAGATGTGTGTGTGTGTGTGTGCGTCTGTAAATATGCGAGTAAATGTGTTGCTATGTACAAAATGACTAAAAAGCTGTTCCAACACATAATCACTGGTGTTTGTGAGCACATTATTTGGGGTCTTTCAGTGACTGAAATGTGTTATTTAGATTTTCTCAGCCTCATAAATGATATCTTTTGTATTATTCCCAAACATTTATTTTGATTTTATTAAATATGAGTAAATCTGGCTCTTCGGCTAGACAGGGCAACAGTGATAGCACAAAATAAACAAAATACTCACACTAATTCCATGACACATGATAGGTCTAGACTGGACAGATAAATGTTCCCACTCTGGTGTCAATCCACAGTGTGATTGAATTTGGACTGAAATAAATGAGGAGAACGACTGCATCTCCCAGTTACTTTATATCGTAGTATTGATTTATGTTCTTCATATCACACTATCAAGGTAAAGGGCATTTTACAAGACTTTGGCTAATATATGAAATAGGGAAAGGTGTTAACATTCAGTTTGCACACACAACAGCCCTGCCTCTAGTCAACCTTACACATGAAACTAGTTACCCAGGAAACAAAGTTACTCTGTGCAACCACTGCATCGTGTCATTTTACAGACAAAACTTATTCAAACGGAAAAGTTGCCATACACTTGCAGCTCTGATGTGTTTTCATGTGTGGTCCATCCCAGGAATGCTCTGAACAAGTATTTCGGCATCTCGTGCAAAGGTTATGAAAGGAAAGAATGTTAACATGTCTACTTTATTACCAGGTGATACCAGGCACACCTCGCAAATCTGCATGTGGGCCTGCCCGTCAGGCAAGTTGATTGGTCGAGTCAACTCCTGTCAGGAGGCGGGTTCGGAACAGAGATAAAAAAAAGTTACACCAGCCATGCGAATGTATCCCAATGAAACCTGTGCAAGTTTGTCTACATGTAGCCTGGAGAAGAATAATTCCAGCCTGTATGTGCAGACTGTAAAAACCAAATTAACGAGCTTAAAAGAGGCTAAAAAGCTTATAGTGATAACTCTGTGACTTTTGATTCAATATTAAACCCCTTTGTGATAACCTGATACCCTGGTAAGAAGGTCACAACGGCAGTATGTTGTGAATGTCCTGGTGGTTTGAGAAACACATGCAAAAACATACAGTATATGGTAACAATATTGTTTTTTTTTTTATTATAATATTTGTTCATTATGTGTGTAGGACTACAATTTTGCACTGGTGTATTATCCAGTATAGCACAGAGAGAAATGTTTTATTACATGTTGGAGGAGTCGGTTACAGCACAGGTCATAAAAAACAAGTCATCATGAAGAACTTTAATATAAAAAGTACTGATTAAGCAGCTTTGTATACTGATAGCCATTTTTGGGGTCCAAGTTGACTGTACGTATGAATGTATTTCTGTTGAATGTCAACATTCAGAAGTGTCAAACAGCACAGCTCTTTTCTGTCATTTGTGAACCACTGCAACAAACCACAAAAAGCTGAATTAACATGCCACAACTATTACTACTTTTGATTTGATTGTAGCATAACACTGTTTGTTTGGACACAAACTCAATACTTTTTTAATTGCTTAAGGGTTACTTTGTTGGTCAAGAACTGATTGTGTGCCTACTCTCTCAGACTTCTACACCACAGCACTGTGCACTAAGTTGGACAACTTGAGTGTCAAGTTCTCTCCCTGTCCACCCTCGCCAACTGCAGAACTCAGAGTCAGTTACAACATAAGCCTAGCCAGCTTCACAGTGCAGGGCTGGGGACCTGAGTCATAAAGGTGTTTAAGCCCCAATTCCCCAGATGGGTGGATTTTTCCTGCACCTGTCCTCGTGTGGTGATTCCCACTCATCTAGTAGTTCAAGCAGGTTAAAATAAACATAGGTTAATTATTTGAAACTAATACTTGATCTAATCTAGGTAGGGACATGTTTTTAATTTTGCATACTGTATTTACATGTGACAAAATTGTCTTTTATACTACTGTAGGTTTATTTGTTACAGAGGTGTCTGTTTTGACCTGTCATATGACGGTGTTCGTGGCCAATGTGTGTACATCTTTTACAATCTAAAGGAATGCACATGCCATCTGTGTTGTTAATTTGTAAAATATGTCTTTAGCAAAATCCATATCAAAGTGTCTGGGTGTCATTGAGAACTTGTGATTGGTCAGTGTCTTTTCTTCATCTATAGAAGAATTGGTCTATGAGCTGTGTATTTCTGTGATGGAAATGAAAGGGCTCCAATAATTTTGTTTGTGATAATCGTATACATTTTCTATCTGTTTCAGTAATTACTGTATGTTTGTTTTGTTTCCTGGATGTTAATAGACACTTTACCAGCATTTGAAAATAAAAATGATTTTCCGAGACACTTCAGTCTGCTCACATTTTTGTGTTTTGGCTCCACGTACAATAAATGGCTAAATATTTTCAGTAACAATAACAGTGTATTCGTTGGACCCTCTTTCTTTCAGATTTTTTCCTCAGCCTTGCTTTCTCAGTTAATTTATTTACACTCAATGGGTTCAATGAACATTTAACTGCAGAACATTTTGATAGCAAATATATTTGATGTTAAATGTCACTGACAAGAACTATTCCTATCTGAACAAAGAAAAAAAACCAAAGGAACGTGAAACACAAAGACATGGAATTTCATTTGTTGTGGTGTTTTGTCAGCTGTCAAGGATTTTGGCTCATTTTTTTGCTGTGAGGAGGTTTCATGATAGAACAGAGTGAGATGAATGTCTGATAAATAACGTTTTTTTAATCTTCAAAGCAATTGCACCTCACAGTGCAGGGTGTCCAGAGAAGCCTGTTCTCTAATGAGTGGGCAAGCTTTTGGCTTATCCAGCCAGTAGTTTGTAGTTTGCACAGTGTGGAGATCGATAAAAGACTCATTACTGAGAGAAACTTGTGCCTGCCGCTGTTTTAAAGGGCCAACGTCACTAAAGCTCTGTGACATACTGTAGCAATTATTTGAATTCTTTCCTAAACTTTCAGCACTGCATTGTTTTTTGTTGTGCCTTGTTTTTTTTTTACCTTGTGTTAGCACCTAATTTCTTCTTTGTCAACTATTGAGAGTTTCTGCTAATGAAGCTGAGATGCAATTGCTGGCAGTAAACTTATCACAACAGGGGTGTGTGAGTGCTCTGCTCTGAACCTGAAATAAAAGAGTCAAACTTACAAGCAGTGACTCAACAAAAGTGACCAATCCATTTAGTCTTCTAATGATATTACTGTATCTGCAAAGCTCTACTTAGTCATCTAATTTAATTTGATTTGAATAATTGCAAATGCAGAGACAAACCATTCATCCATCCATTATTTTATGTGTCCTGGTCGCAGCTGCAGCAGTCTAAGTACAGTAGCTGAACTGTCCCTTGCCTCAACACAATCCTCACTTCCTTCTTCAGCCAACTCTGTCTCCAGACAAGAATGTCAATGTTGGACGTTTCTGCAAAACCCTACATTCTGCCAAATGTTTTTAAAATTCCTGCTTACTACAATATCTGGCAACTACGGTATGGTTAAGGTTATATATAAAATTTTCATGAAATCAAATCCCATTTTTAATACCATTTATTAGGTTTCCTCGTTAGTGGCAGAGTCCGCCATTTACGCACCAGATTCATATTGCCTTCACGCACACCAGGGATTCACAGGAAACAGATGCATGCATGTAATCCAGCATTATTTTATCTTATTGATGTCAGCCAATGTTTTATGTTCACTCTCTTTATCAGATCTGTATGAACTTCCTGCTAATGCAAATTGAACATCTTACTACTGAGCGTTTAAGTGGCAAAACATTGGGTGGCTTTTATAGTGAAGAAGCCATAGGAAACACAATGTATTTGTCACTGTGGTTAGCTCTGAGAGAGATCTTCTGAGCTGTTAGATGAAGACATCAAGATCAACTTCTCAGCAAGGGTTTCAACTTTTACTGTGTCCTGCTGGTGCGTGGGAAACTACTTGCAATTGCGGTTGCTCATGGCATGATGGAAAAAAGCTGATTATTGACTGACTTTTTTATAAAACAGTAACAGAGATTGGTTTGCTGCACTATAAATCAATCAATCAAACTTTATTTGTATAGCACCTTTCATACAGGTAAGTGCAGTTCAAAGTGCTTCACAGATGATACGATAAAAATACAGAACAAGTGTAGACTGTAAAAAAGAGATACACCAGTTGCTCCTCTGTTGTATTTTTGACAAAGTAGCTACTCAACGAGAGTTTGCTGCCTCCCGAATTCTGGGCCAAGGTTAGGCAACTAAAAAACTTGGTAAAGGTTAGAGAAAGGGTCATGGTTGCAATTAAAGGTGGGGTAGGCAGTATTTATTTGGCTTCATTGGGCAAAAATTCCATAATAACCGTCCAGCATATTGTAATTCAAGTGGTCTGAGAGCAAACCTCTACTTCTGCCCCTCCTCTTGGCTCTGTTTTCAGGCTTCAGAAAATCTATCCTGTGACAGGAGACTTCGACCAATCATAGGTTATTTCAGAGAGACGGTGCGTTCGTATTGGCTGAGCTACAAATGCAGATGTGCGTGCACGTCCTGCGGACCGCGGTCTCAGTGAGGCTTACGAGGGATAAGGTTTCGCAGGGTAACCGACTCCTGCGGCTGCCGGTCGAAGTTGTGGGTTTGGTGGGAGGGGCTTAGCGGAGTGATGCGAGGCAGCAGAGAGAGGTGGAAGGTTTTGCATAGGTTGCACAGATTTTGCAAACTCCTAATTGTGGATGCCAACAAATCCACCTGTTTATCTTACACTCCATCATACCCTGCGTGGTCCCAAGCAGAAGGAGGCCATTGTTTTTTAACAGCGTACAACGACCTCAGAATTGAAGGTGTTCATCCCTCATTCCAAACTACTCCAGTGCAGGGGACAGGAAATGTTTGGCTAGTTGTAATAAGTGCCATTCAGTTTTTTTTCTATGTTGTTTTTGTCTCAATCCTCTCCCTGATTATTTTCTTGGCATGCTACACCACTAAGCTTTTTTTGTTGAGAACATAATCTATTGTATTCTCCTCTGGTGATTAACATGTAGAACGACACACTTGGCTGGAATGTGACCCACACGTTCGCCTTCCTGTGTTTGTTCATCCTGGCTGTTCGCCCTTTGCACCATCTGTTCATTTAAATATTATTAACATCTTGACAGACCCTGACTCTTCTTATGAGGGAGACAAGATAAAGCGGATTTGATTCCTCCTTGTTTGGAAGGCCTTGAGTTTAGCTGCCAAAACAACCACCACCTGTTCGGGACCCTATATGGTACAAGTCTTAAATGTGACTGATGTGCTCAATTTACAATTTACAATCCATTCTGTAGTCTTTACTGATCATTTGTAATAATACAACAAAACTTCTTTTGTGTTTCCTTCATTTCTATTAAATCAAGGATTGAACCAATACATCAGGCCAATATAGTCTTCCAATAAAATTGGTTATAATGTAGGGCAGTTACAGTTTGTGTATTTGTGTACAACCATCGCAGTCCGGGAGGTCACGGTCCGGTGCACGCTGCTGCACACAGACTACACAGTACATAGATTGAGTCACGTAATGCGTAACCAAAGTCTGCAAGTACATAAATCAGGAAACCTTTAGCCGGAAACCTTTGGCGTGCGAGTCAGTCACACTATGGCGGGCACAATTGAAACGCTGGAGCTAGAAGACCCGCCCCCATCCTTTAAATCAGTTGTTGGGAAACAATTCAGGTTCTGGCTGTACCAAACCTGCTCCGAACTGTGACTCCTAACCATGATTCTGTGTACAGTGACACCCCTAGTATAATGCAGGTTGTTGATTGCTGATTACATACTGTGTCTAACAAAAAAAAATTTCTGTAGGAAACTTTGATATGCAAGGTTTTAGGTTGTGATGCAATTTATTTTTAAAAAACAAAGGAGTTGAAAAATAGAAAGCCCTCATGAACTTTCAAATGGAAAAGAACTCAAAGACAACTTAAAAGTAGCTCCTACAAACGTCACTGACCCACCGGTTGGCCAGTCAGTACAATCTCATGCTGTGCAGCCAAACTTGGATCAAACCCACAGAACAGTTATTTAAATTCTAATGGAAAGTTTCCAAAGATATCAAAAAATCAGGCTGGGAAATGTGAAGTTGATGCAGAAGACAGCAAAAATATTTCCATTTGATGGATTGGTGGATTCTTGGAGTTTCAATTGTCCTCTTAAACATCTGATAGAATATATATGGAACTGTGAGACAGTGTGGAATAATATCATTTTAACAACCTTAAAGCTTAACTTAAGTGGAAACTTTATGCTTGGGCATAAAAATGACTACCACACAAAGCATATATCCATAAAATTAAGCTGAATTTAAAACAGTGAAGGCTATTATCCAGAGTAACAGTTCTTGGGAAGATGTACTGCTGTTGAATTTTTCAGTAGTTATTTTTCAGTGCTAGGAGCACAGTAAACATTATATTCATCTCCATTAAACTGGAGTGGAGGCAAAAATCTCAGAGATGGATATCTCAAAACCTGGGTAAGCAAATTCAAAACTAGCAGCAGGACGAGACACCACGAGAGGTACCGTAAAAAACATAGTACTGATTTGGGGGACTTGACCTTTTTAGGACTTGGGGTATTACTGAATTACCAACTGGGCAAAGTGGCCAATTAGCCCCAGACCCTGAGGGGCCCCAAAGGCACCAGGTTCACTGTGTGATAACTGTTTTGTCGTAATTTGATTTATTGCTCATTTAGTTGCTAATAAGCACCACAAAAGCATGCTATAAACTGGAAAGACAAGGGCCTTAACATAGCTTCTGCACTTATACTTTTTCTTGAGGCCCTGTCTTGTAGATGGTCCCTGCGTCAAAACTGAGTTGTGGTACCTTTAATATATCAGTTTATATAATGCTTACATAATTCATATTCTCAAATAAATTAGCATGTAATCAAATGATCTCAAAACAACTTGAGTGAGTGGGTCCAGGTAGTCAGCTGAAGTGGTGTCCCGTGAAGTGGTGAATCTGTGGTGTCCTGTGTCTAAATTGTTGTGTAATAAGAATGAGTCATCTAGAGCTTCAGTAGCGACTGCAAAAGCTGTGTAATCTGTCATGGGTCAGAATCTGTTCCATGTCTGCTGTGGATCATTGTAGGTGAAGTTATTCTCCAGGCAATCATCTACAGCCAACTTTGGTTAATCTGATTGCATTCTATAAGCCGCACCTTTACACAATTCTACGTAACCTGATTTAAAGTCAGTATTCAGTTGAGTTCTAGTGTTTGTGGTCTGAATCTTGTTCCAGATGCTTTTCTGTCTAGTCAGAAATATAAGTATCTTTTGTCTTTGTAATGGCATCTTAAAAACCCAAATGTAATTTCCCATCTACTGACAGTACACACTTTGTTTTCACTTAAAATCTGTGATTACCATTTATTACAACTCAAAATTTTAATGGGTACAATTTGTCTAAAATGTTACAAGATGTCTAAAAAGTGTTTTGTAAGAGCTAATTTTTAATCATATGTTGCTTTGTGCAGTGAGAAACTGCTCTGGTAATATTTTACAAGGAGAAATGTACTGCGCTAGATATGGACTTTGTCCTCAGGGAAGACACAGAAAGGACACTCAACATTATAAATAAATAAATAAATAAATAAATAAATAAATAAGATTGATAACCCCACTTTACAACGACCATAAAAATCCACCTGAAAAGGCAGGAAAGACTTTGTAGGGTGTTCATGCTGTAAAATAAATCTGGACTATTCCAAGGGATTAATGTATGTTGAGTCTGAAATGAGATCATGTTTCGATGGAAACATCATAAAGACATTAACCTGTCTCCATTCTCATTAAAGCTGCTCATTAAAGTTTGTTTGTTTTTGGGCCACTTGGGGACCAGAAATGGTGAATTTATCAGGTTAATCCGCTAAAAACAGCTGCCTGCTGAGCCTGAAAACAGGGTTGATAAGAACAGTACATTTGCATGCTTGAAAACCAAAACAAGGAGCTGAAAGATGCAAAAATGCTCCAAAGACCTGCACTGCAGAGTTGGGTCATAATTCTCTGTAGGTTTGTCATTGCGAACCCCTTTCACATTATGAGTAGCCATTTGATCCATTGTTCTTATAAAAATATTGATTGGTGCAGCTTTAACGACATGGCCACAATAGTTTTAATACTGATCCAAGACTAATTAAGCAATGATTTGTGATAGCTGTTGGCTTAAGGTTTGCACGTTGAATATCTTTATGTAGAGCAAACCTTTACACTGGCCTTAAATGACAACAGTTTGGGTGATCCTGAATCATTCCTAGCTGTAACCCTTCCTGCAGTTCACCAACCTAAAAACTCTAAAGTTTCATAGATTTGGACAGCTTGGGCCAATTGGAGGGCATGGGTAGCAGGTGGCAGAGAGACTGCCAAGGAAGGTCACAGTTTGAATCCCTGAAATGGTGAATGTGTCTCGCCGCATCAAAGTGTCCTTGAGCAAGGCGATGACCAGCCACATGCCAAAATCTATCTAACTTCATGGATATGGACATGCTGAGTCATTTTAGACATCTACACTGGTACTATTTTAGTAACACTAACCCTAGCTTGAAAATTGAAATTGAAGTAAAGTCATCTGCTCTTTTAATATGATCTTCTGACATCAGCACACCTATCAGCAGGTGACTTGTGAGTGAGCTGGGCATTTCTGCATTGTTTTTCATTCATCTCATTTAGATGAGAAAGCACATTGCTTTGCCACAGGATCAGTTCATCACTACACCGTCTCTGAAAACTACAATCATCATCTCAACTTCACAGGTGCTGGTAGGAGAACGTGTTCAATTAACCCCCCACCAGTGGCCACCTCTGCTTTGGTTCCACTCAGGCTCAGGCAGTCACCCTCACTCACCATCATTTCCACTTCTGTGGGTGGTAGCTTATAAGTAAGAGGCTGCCTTAATACCATTTCTCTGACTTGATTTATGAGAAGTGATATTCCTATTTGTGAATAGTAATGACTTTTGAGTAGTGTATATGTGGTTCCAGTTGCATGAAGGGTATTGATTTATATCCTCAGAGAAGTGTGCTTGTTAGCCAAGCCTGGCAGTCTCCACAAAAAGAAATCTGCACTTTAACACTAATTATTTACTTGTGCAGGCTCCAAATCCCTGGCTCCAAGCAGTCACTTTCTCCCTGCAGAGATTAATGGCAGGCTATTAAGTGCGTGTAGATGTTATCCATACGTGACACCATACTGTATTTTGGAGGGCATCGGACTTGAATCAATACCCGAGTTTCAATAATATGATGTCAGCAATTGACAAGCAGTGTAGCATAATAAATCCGATTTTTTTCAGTGTAGCCAATGAAGGAGGTGACCTGCTTCAGTGCAATGTTTAGTTAATGGGTTTTTAAAAAAACGGGGACAGCCAGAGCTGTGGTGGGTGCCAGGCCAGGACAAGTGTGGTGAGCTAGTGACTGAAGGAGCATCAGTCACTGCACACAGCAACCCTTTCTCCTACAAAGCATGTTTATATAAATGCAATTTACACTGGCAAATTCTTTATGAGGGAATAATTCATTCATTTTGTTCACTGGCAACGTTTTGTTCCAGTGTGTGTGTGATGCTCTTATACTACAGAGAAGTTGTAGAGAGGAGGTTGGGGGGAAACGCTGAGCATATTAAGCACATGAATTTGTATCATGTGTTCCAGCTGTTACATGTTTGTATGTTAAATACAGAGTGTGAGAATGGCTCCACCACTAACAATATAAAATACTGAATATAAATACATTGAATGGCTATTGCAGGAAAAAAAATGCTGACTATAAATAGTATCAAAAATTCAAAATCTATTAATTTGGGTACAGATTTTTTAACTAGAGAGCAGAGAGGACAAAGACAGTTAATGGAGTAAAAAAATGATTTCATTTGCAGTAAGTGTTTAAATATTCCATTAAATTATTTCAGCGATTTATTGATTGTATGCTCCTACAGCTTTCAAACAGGTTTAAGTTTTTTATTTGTCTCCAGGGATGTAGAAAGAACACACAATTTGACAGACAAGATTTGGACTGACAGATAAGATTGCACCTTACCCAGATTCAGGGTTGCTCAAGGCGCACTCTTATTATTCTTGGGTTGACATTGCACCATCTCATCCATGACACAAGAATGTATTTTTCTCCTCAGTTACGTATTTCTATTCACCCCAAGGCCATTTGTGGATAGTGTTGGCTTGGACTGTCTGTATGTCTCAGACATACGTCCCTGTCTCAAGAACTTTACCTTCACTGTGAAAGAGCACCTTTACTGTAGCACTAAAACTATATTGCAATATGCAGAGGATATATTTAGGATGTGCATTCGTGCCCCGTTTCCTTTCACCTTTGCCTGAATGATATCTCCCAGTAATGAGAAATAAATTTTGCTTTTTTTGAATGCATGGTCAGGTCCCGGCAATAACTTTGGAACAAGTCGCCCAAGGAAGTGTACACAGAAAGCTTTTAACTGAAATTTCATTTCCATAAACATTTATTTGTTATTGCTTTCATATTTCAAAATGCTTTTCCAGTTTTTTTGATTTGCCTTTTGGGCAGTCCAATGCGCTCTAGTTCCTGAATTTCTGTCACTTGCATGGGCCTTCTGAGTGCACTTCAGTTTTGATAGTGCACAGAGAGGACTTAGGTCTATTGCATATGTTTTGTCTTCTTCTGAAATTAAAAATCATAAATAGATGAAAAAGAATAAATTGTATTATAATATTACCCTCTGTTGTCTGCCAATGAATGAGATGAATATAAATTAGATGCCACCTGTGTCTTATAACATGGTCATTTTAGCACCATGGCAAAATGATTGCCTTTATGTGGTATGTTTCAGCATACAATTAGCAGTGTGAAGAGTATGTGATGTTCAAAGGATGTATGGATCTATAAGGGTCATTCTCTCCGGTCTCAGACGTCATAGTCAGGGCCTCCATCTTTGGTGTATGGGGCAAAACATTCTACTTTAATGTGAATCAGACTTGATTTGTGCAAAACAAGGTCACAGGACTTATCTCCAGTAACAAGCAGTGCAAAACATCCAGCTAGGAAGCCATTTGACTGAATGACAATAAAGCAAAGTGAAGAGCTGCAGCACAGAGGAGCATTCTGTTCCTTCTAATGTAGACTTGGTAGACTCATCTGAAATTTAGCTGCTGGGTTCTCCACGTACAAGAAATAATAAGTCTTAAAAATGGGTGAAATCCATAGTGTTACCTTCGATCAGCTGAACATATAAAAAGCCAGTACTTTACCCTGCCTAAAGGATATTTATACCAGGCGCTGCAAGAATAGGGCTAGGAGAATCATTAAGGATCCCAATCACCTGAATAACCTACTGCGGTCAGGAAAAAGGTACCAGATACACCAGGCCAGCACTGAGAGGCTCAGGAAGAGCTTCTACCCTCAGACCACCAGGATCCTAAAGACTAAAGGCAAAATTTTCACTCGGTGCACTTCATCTGCTACTGCTTACAGTGTCAGTATGCTTCAACCAAAGATCTTGTCAGATGATCAAACAGCATCCCACAACGCCTCTCCAACATGGGAATTGGGAAGGTCACATTCAATAATTTCTCCAACTTTCCAGAACTGACAATCCAACATGCCCACTTCACGTATTGATTGGCCAGGTGCCAAGACAGAGTAGCTTACCTTTAGGCTTAGCTGCAGTTTGACCTGAATGCTAATAATAGTTTGCCAACATGCTCACAGGCAGTAAATATTTAGCCTGTACAATTGTCATGGTAACATGCTTACAACGCAAAGTACAGCTGAAGCTAACGATCATTAGTTTGGTTTCCTGTCAAGAACTGAAGTGGACAAGTGGAAACTTTGATCTGTTGGTGGCACTACATGAAAAGCCAGAGGATCACCAAAGTAATTATAACTCATGTTATCTATTGGATGGCAATCCAGCCAATGGTTGTTGAGATATTTCACTTTAAGGGTAGCGTTACTCTCAAAAAGACAGAGGCATATTTGCGGTTTCACACTTTTGATTTTACTATAAACCATCATGAGGAGCAGTTACAGGTGTTAGTACCAGTAGGTGTCAATACATATAACATACATAACACCCAGTGCTCTAAACATCAACTTCAGTTCCTTAGAGAAGGGTTTCTGCTAATAGCAAATGCTTATTTAAGAAGTATGATGTTCAATATTTGTTTTGATTAATTATTTCACTGTTTTTATATATTGCCCATACATGATTGTCTTTTTTTCACTTTGGAGCAAAGTTGTAGACAGAGATGGATTGTCATCACCATTCTAAAGGCCTTTACACACCGGGGATGTAGCGACTAAACGACACGAAAATGCGACATCCAAAAGTAAACTACATAACCTTCTCACTATCCTGCATCCAGCGGTGCTGCTCCACACGTTGTCCTTGAGTTCACTGTCTTTATCATTTTTGTGTCCGTCATAAAATACAGGGTGAAACACAAACAATCAACAGGTCCTGAGTTGTGATGTCACGTCTGTTTCGCACAATGTGATTGGTCAGAATAATGGACCTCATTCTCAAAAAATATTACATCACTTTTCACCGTGTAATATTCGCTTTCTGTGTGAAAGTACTGGGGACAAAAACAGTCAAGATTCTCCCATAGCTAAAGATACTTAATTTCCCTAAAATGATCATGCTTAATACAGAAAAAACAGTATAGTACTACAGCATTGAGTGGTCCCTACTCACAGTGATGTTAAACTGGTTCAGCGACTAATCTGGGCCAGACAATGTTACGTTTTAAAATCAAATCACCATCAGATTGCAGTCCTGCCAAACAGCTGCTGGCCTCTTAGAGGTGGCCTTGAAGATTCTTAGGCACTGTGCCTGCTTTGCATCACACCAGTGTTCATCAAATTAAGGCCATGGCAGAACTCACCTCCCACTCTCCACCACTGACACACTCTGTTACCGGTAGATTATAGTCAAAGTCATCTTCTGTGTAGTCCATTCTCAGGCCAACCAAAGACCGTCTTTATGAAAGAGAACTGATTAGCGCTTTCGCTTCAATTCTCTTCAATACAGCTTAAGATTTAAAAGATGTGATTGCAGCATTAGATTATCCTGTGTCTGTGTGCAAATTGGCAAATGGAAGGCAGTTGAAGAGAATAGCATCCGATTTGTTGAGCCTGTGGGGGTATGTTTCTGAATAAGATAATGCCCTCCTAACTCCAGCATCTCCAATGTTAATTACTTGACATGTAGCTGGATTTGAATATCTTCTAGTTGGATGCATCAGCTTTCCAACTGTTATTTATTCATTCATAGTCACTCTAGCACTGTGGTTGTAGGGATGGCAATGTCAGTCTGTCGGTGGACCAGTTTGCCACATTTGTCCAGATTGAAATAATCTCTCTAACTATTGAATGCATTGCTGTATTTTGTACAGACATCCATAGACCACAGAGGGTGAAGCCTATTGACTTTGGTGACATTTTAGGTTTTTAGTTGAATATCTCCATGCCATATCTCCGCCATGAAATTCGGTACACACATTCATGATCCCCAGAGAATGAACCCTACCGATATGGTGATCTCCCGACTATTCCTTTAGCACCTCCACAGGTCAAAGTTTTTTCTAATTTTGCATCTCAACATCTTGTTGATGGAGTGGCACAAACTTTAGTAG
Source organism: Maccullochella peelii (assembly GCA_002120245.1). Classification (NCBI taxonomy): domain Eukaryota; kingdom Metazoa; phylum Chordata; class Actinopteri; order Centrarchiformes; family Percichthyidae; genus Maccullochella; species Maccullochella peelii. The sequence goes on along the minus strand of LKNJ01003139.1, from coordinate 40,057 downwards.
ACATTCAAGGTTCCCGAACAATTAATTCTACTGACTTTGGTGATCCCCTGACTTTCTAATCAAGTCAATATATTTGTGAAGCACATCGTGCTTTACAGAGATGAGATTAGGCTATTTGATTGATGATTACTGTTACGGTGTGCGGGAGCCGGGAGGTACCAGCAGGGGTAAGGGGTTACTGGGATATAGGGTTTGGACCCAAGCGCAAACATCACAACGAGTTAACACAGAGGTTTATTAATTCAACTGGGGGTGGTAACAGGAAAACAGGTACAGGAAAAACAAGAAGTCCAAAATCACAGGAACACAAAACGCTAAGGTAGTCCACCCAGACAGTCCAACAGAAAAACTCACAGGCATAGAATGTAGCAGGAACACAAGGTACTTGGCGCTTAGCCCAGGGCATGTCTAACATTCACAAAGAACCGATGAGGACTAAAGGAAAGACACAGGGATATATAGGACCAGACGCTGACGAGGGAAAACAGAAACAGGTGGGTAACAAGACACAGGTGAATGCAATCAAGGGCCGACACCAGGGAGAGGAAACACAGGGAAAACACAAGACATGACCTCAGTCCAAACCTATTACATAAACAAAACCCGGATACAGTCCACGGATCTTAACAATTACAATGAAATAAAAACAGACATAATTACTGTAAGAGGATATGAGTAAATTAATAAAGGCATAGAATAAATAATATCATATTAAAAAATAAAACCATAAAAACAACAGCAACAAAAGGTGTGGCCAGTCATGTCTTTATGGTGACTATTAAAAGGCTAAAAAAGGGATGAGTCTTTTGGTGACTTTTAAATATATCAATGGAGGGGGAAGATCTAAGAGTGATTGACAAATTATTCCGCAGTTTAGGGGCCAACAATGGAAAATGCCCGCTCACCCCTGGATTTTAATAGGGAGCGTGGAATGAAGAGCAATGATTGGTCAGCAGATCTGAGGGGTCTGAAGGTGGAATAGGGGTGAGAATGATGAGAACTGAGGAGCTCTAAAGGATCGTAGGAGGGGGGTGTGATCTGGGATTGTATAGTGTGAATTTTGTAAATAAAGGATCTTAGTGAATATTTCAGGTTTATTATCAGGTGTTGCTTCAGGATGATTTGTGACTGTAGGGTTGATTACTGTATTCAGTGCTTCTGTATCAAATAAGATTTTGGGTCTATGGGCGTGTTTGAATTTAATCTAATATATATATATATATCTAGTGCATCTTCTGGTCAAAATTTACTAATTGATACTGTTTTGTGCTAATTAGCAGACGTTAGCATGCTAAGACACTCAACTAAGATGGTGATCAAATAATTATGAGAAATGTACTGCACTACATGGACAAGTATCTCCACTAATACAAACAAGTATTAATAATAATAATAATAATAAAGCAGAGTGTATTGAAACACACCATGGACTGACCTTCTCCACGGTCTCCCTCTGTTTAGTCTAAGAGACTAAACTGTTCACTGTGATCCCTTTCCTGTGTTTCTTATTATCAGCTAAAAAAAAATAATCACTATCCAGAGTGACATACCGCTTCGATACTTTACTTTATTGAACCAGCTGGTTGGAGAAGAAGAGGACGACAATCCCCAGTGAAAAATGATAAAGATTTGGTCTTCTCACTTCTCAGTGGCCGTGGTGATTACTCAGTGTTGCTGTGACAGTGGTATTGATTTACCCTGATATTCATCATCCAATCACCTCTGTGCTTCATGAGCGTTAGACCAGCTCAACTCCTTTAAGGATGCTAAAGCAGGCAGAGGAGCTATTTTTAGATGTCCTGCTTGTACAGCTGAAGGGCATCTAAAGGACATGCAGCACAATTTTAATAATTGTTTTGCGTATCCAATGTTTGATTTTTGCATTTTTACATTTTAAAACGCTCTCAAGATCTTTCTTTCATGAAATATGCTCATAAATGTCCACATATTCTGATAGAATTCTATTGACCACTTTCCTGAGAAATTTCCACAGCAATGAGACCATGGGCAACAGAACATTCAGAGCAAAGTGTAATATTAGACATGAAGTGCAAATTATTACTCTCTTTCTTTTTCTTCTTCTTATTACTTTTTTTCTTTAAAGGAAATATGTTCATAAAATCCATGTATTTCCACAAAATCCTTCGAATGACCACTTTCCTAAGAAATATTTCCTCAGCAGCAAGGCCATAGCCAGCAGAAAATCGAAAGCAGAATGTTAGAGATGTAGTGCCACCAACCACCAGCTTCAAGTTGATTATTTCTTAAATGTTTGTCACATCATGTGCAGTGGCTGCACTCTATAGACTTCATTAGATAAATGGCCACCCAGAGGATAAGCCACAGTGTGGTCGTGACTCTTTAATACTTTAGTACTTCAAATAGACTCATCCCTGCCGGTGACTGGATTCTCAACCTTGGAGAAGATGATGCTCAGCAGATGCTTGAAATCTTATTACCTGGAAAAAGCGCTCCTGAAATAGTAATTCAATCTGAAAGGCTTCTGTCTGTAATCTCTGCTTTGGTATCATCTCTGGTAGGAGCTCCTCAGTACATGTATTGAGTACAGGTGTACACAATTGCTACAATGAGTAAGAGTGGTGCAGTGTCCTGAGACATGGCTCATGCAAAAATAATGATGAGAGCACATCAGCAAGAATATACTGTATATAACTGCAGTACAGACAAGATAACTTCTGTTTCTTCTTCCAAAAAGAATTTGGGATGTTTTGTTCTCCAAAAACTTTTAAAAACACATCAGTGAGCCACACGGTTGCACTGGGTGACATGTTCCACACACACACACACACACACACACACACACACACATTGTAGTTCATTTTTTAATCCCACATACACCGTCCTGCTGCAGTAAATACTCTCTAGCTCTTTGAGTGGGTCCATGGCTGAAAATAGTCCCTAACAAATGCGCTTTTTACTTCTGATTGAGTAATGATTGCTAGAAACTACTACTAATTACTAAGCCTTTTTAAAGAAATATATACTTGTTTTTAAAGATTTACGTCTTCAGTAGGAACCAGTGGGCTTGGGCCTGAGAGCCACAGACAGGGTAGGGAAGTCAGAAAGTATTGAGAGACAGATAGCGAGCCTTTAAAACTACACTTACAAGTAACTTTCTTTTTACTAACAATAGATCAATGATCACTCATAGTGATGAACCCACAGAGCATTAACAACCCAGTATGCAGTTTTAGTGTCTTTCAGCTCATTGTTTTGGTTTTGTGGCTTTATTGTTTAGGTTCACTTCAACCACTCTCATCTACCAGCCACAGCAGGTAGCTGTTTTAGCAAAAAAATCTCTTATAAACTGACTGTACATGTACACTACCCGCCCGGCACCAAATGGTAGACAGACAAAGTCAGCGAATAACATAGTAAAGTGGAGCATTTAGCGGCTAAAGAGCCCTCGAGAGTTGGTGGAGACCAAAACAGAGCTAAAAGGAGAGTGACTATTGGACTTAGGTTCATCGTGTCACCAGAAACACGACTCATAATTATGTTTCTTGTGTCTGCTGGATGTGTGTTATTAGGCAACTCTTTGTTAACTCATTCGCCACAACAACTTTAAAAGGTGATACGTGTCAGTTACTATTGCTGATTTGAATTGTGGCATTTTCACTTTAAGTGTATCATTGCAAACCCCAGCAGTCAACAGACAAAAATGTGTAAACATCTCGCCATGAAAATGGCCTATTCATTAGCACATTTATAAACGGAAAAATCGAATGTATGGTTCTGCAGACCAGCTGGAAGAACCTGAGTGCAATAGGAAGTCAGACAGTCAATGTTATTGTGGAATGTCTACATATAAGATGTGTGCATGATGTGTGTGCCATCTGCGTTGAAAAACTGGAACAAAAGGGCCATTTGGGGCTCTATTTGTGTTCATTTTATGCCCTAGCTGTCAGCTGTCTCATACTAATTTAATATGACCCCATGTTAGCCACAACAGGAGTGAAAACATGTATTCTAATGACAGTATGTCCACTCATTTTGCAGTCTAATCAAAGCATGTGATGCATAGTGAGGGGCTGGTCAGTTTGGAACAGTTCCATCCTGTGCAGCTGACCCCTTTCTCTGTCCCATCTGGCATGTCGCCTATCATTTCAAAAGAGTGAAACCAAGAGATTTGTGTCACAGCAAACCTGCAGTGGTGTTTCCTGATAAAAGGAAGATCAATCTTATTCTACACACGGGAGGATTTGTCGAGCTGGCCCTTCAGCCTTGAAGTGATAAACAGAGGGACGAGCACTTACCTAGTGCCAAGTTCTAACCAATAAAGAACTGAGGCAAGAAAGAGGAGATCTGTCTCCTTTTTCCTGCCCTGTTTTCCCTCTGGGAACATGAGCAGCTTTTGATGCATATGTCAACCATTGGCCCCTGCTGTGTCTGTGGAGACTGTTCAGCACTGAGTTGAATTAATCACACCTAGAGTATCAGACTTTGCCTATTTATGTGCAGGAGAGCAAAAAAAAAGAGAAAGAAGAACCTGCAGTAAGTCATTTTGTTCGTTTCACTTTCTTACTGAAATAATGAGAGCATGGGGGACTTTTCAGGATGTTTCACCTTAATACGTCTATATTGCTGCCATGGGTAAGCCTCTTTACACCGTCCAATTAGAGCAAAGTACAAAACAAGAAAACAGTACTTCTGGATTACTGAGTACTGTACAATTCATAGTGAACTGGGTTACAAACACAGTTGACAAATCTATTTGCAAATAAGGGGAACACTGGTAAGGCTGTGAACTGTGAAAGCAACGTGACTCATGGGAAAATAAAACTTCTATTAACTAAATCTGGGAAGCATATTGTCCCTTTTTGTATCTGCCCTGGAAAAATACACACAGACTCTTGTCCTGGTTACTGAATTGTGGAGTTGATGCTATAAACAGTCCAATCTCCAAGTGGAATTATTTATAGTGGTTGTACTGCGTTCATGGCTTCCAGTCTTTCTGTTATCTGATGGCCTGGTCAAAAAAGAAATGGGTGACAACATAGTCAAATAGTCCCAGTCCTTGCATTCTCAAATGGTAAATGGACTTAACTGATATAGCCCTTTTCAACCTTAACGGTTCCCAAACGCTTTACAGGTTGGTCTCATTTGCCCATTCACACTGATCTGTCTTGTAAGGTGCTATCCTCCATCGGGAGCAACTTAGGGTTTGACATGTGGCCAGAAGGATCGAAGCGCCAACCCTTGGATTAATGGATGACCCACTCTACCTCCTGAGCCACAACCGCCCATGTTTAGCCAATCCTAATATTAGGTTTCAGCAGTCTAAGTTAGCCAAATCAAGTTATGTTCTTTGTAGTATGAAATTCCCTCTTTCTGTTTCTGTGCTGAACTGTGGCAGAGGGATACTTGTATGTTGATACATGTGCATTCTGTGTACCTTAAGGTACCATTAGAGATTGATGGCATTGATCACTTAATTTGATTGAGCTGAATCTGCTTGGCTGCCAATTTAGCTGTGTGTTGAGCTGTGTGCATATTTCTAAAGATGGGAGCCATTTTTCTCCCTTTGCAATTCTATTGTCAAGCAGTGATATGGGCAAGGACTCAGGTTAATGTGACGCCATCTATTAAATGAACACTTGATACAGTATATCTTTATGATCAGTTTTTATAACGGTTCAACACTATCAATTAATTCCAATTTTTTGTACAGTTGAGGTGGATCATTTAGAACATTCTGCACCAAAGCTTGTCCTAATCGCTGACCATGGTGCTGATCCTGGGATCGGCAGGGATTGCCTCTCCAGGATACATGCTATTGTTTGAAGGCTGACTTCCAGATTCCTGCTAAAGGCAAATGGTGCATTGGACCCTGCCCCAAAGTGGTGTGTCCAATGCTAGGTCACTCCATGAGGCTCCACTTCTGACAGAATTGTTCATCTTTTGAATGTTTTGCTTTTTTTTTATGCTCACAATTTCTAAGCATTGACTGATTTATCTGTTGTTGACAATTAAGGGAATTGCTTAAATTCTGCTTCCCTGGTCTACATACAGTAGAGTCAGGCTTTTATTCCAGAGTGAGTAATTGGGATGGGTTCTAGTCACTGTTTAAACATTTATACAAGTTATTCACCAACTCATGTATCTTAACATTTTTATTGTATATGAATACAGGTTATTCAAAGTCTGACCTGAAGGTTGAACTACAGGAAATGTAATTTAATCTAAAGATTTTCATCCTCATGGCTCCTGGCTTGGTCATATGTTACCAACACAACTGGGAAGCCAGTGAGGGATCACATCCTTAGTGCTGCACTCGCAACTTTCACTGGTTGGTCAGGGTGCCTGCACAGAGCAGAGCAGCATCACTTGAGACTCTTGAAGCTTTTCATATGCTGCTAAGTGCTCTAAAAAACTGCTGAACAAGAGCGTAGATAATGGTGCTTTTTTGGAAAGGAGGCTAAGAAAAGCTGGACTTTAAAAGAATTTCCAAATACTGCTTCCATCCATTCTCTAAACCTCTTATCCTGTTTCAGGGCCACAGGGGGCTGGAGCCATTTCCAGTCTATTATATGGCTAACACACACAGACAAATGCAGTCACGCCAAGTAGGCAGAAAATGAATTTACTTTTGTATATTGGTGCATAACAATAAACATAGTAAGTAGAAAATACAGAAAAACAGAAAATTGACAATAAGATATGAAAAATTATTATAATAAAACAATATGTGTATATATACACAATTATTCATGCCTGTAGGCAATTTAACCTAAACATGTACCTAAGATGTGTTTGCTTGGACTAAAGATTTAACAGGTCTAATCTGTTTCTAATGACGAGATCCAACTCCAACCAAAAGTTTTATTCAGGTCAGCTAGACTCCAGAGAAAGGCCCCATAAGGTCAGTTACGGGTGCATCATAAGAGGAGTTATGTGTTTTAATGCAGGTATTTACAAATGCATACACATTTACAACATGTTTCCTTATGAGCTTAAAACATTACTATAGTTTATTACAAAGCACTTAATATATGTTAGTGTTAATAAAGTATGCTCATTAAAATTGCAGTATATTTGAGTACACTTTCTACATTAACTGCCACACTGATGTTAAACAGTGACAATGAATTACCATGGTGGTAGGAGACCATTAAGACTCATGTCAGTTTTTATTGACCTAATTTGGTACAACAGCTCCTGAGAAAGAAAATCCAGACTCTCATTGACCTTTTAGATGTTTATTCTTCACCAGCCAAACTCAGGTAGTATACAAGTAGCTTGTGTGAGCTGATGTGCTGGGAGGCTGCCCATGGATTTATATAACAAGAGCTGGTGAGAGCCACTGAGACTCAACCACACAGAGCAGAGCAGCACAAAAATGAGCTGAAAGCCTCGACTCTTCCTTCTCATCAGGACCAGCAACCCTTTCATGTTACAGGGAGGCATTTCATTCAGCGTTACAAATATAATTATATTTTTTTTATTGTGGCTTTTCCTGTAATTATATATTATGCACTCATCTAGCCATTTAGCTGGGTGAAACTAATTGTACAGGTTGTGTTGCCTACATAAGAAGTAATCTAAGGATGAAATTAAATTACTGCACATTAAAAAAAGCCAACTAGGACATTCAGTGTTTAGCATTTCTTCACTGAGTGGAAGCCGGTCCTGGATGCTGACAGAGTTTAGGCTAACATTATTTTGGGGAAGTTTACACTCCAGCAACCCCAGCCTTGTTACTGAAGATAGCGTTACATCTGTCACGTTAACACGTTAGTTAGCCCTCATCCCCAAAGCCCTTCTCTTGTATAAAATACAGTTTGAAAATACAAACATGTAAATAATTACACAGAAAACAATGGATGACTATCAGGTTTGATAGAAAATACCTTTTTAAAATTCAGAAATGAGCAAATGTGCATACTTGTATGAGTGTGAAAAAGTAATTGCATTTCTTAAATAAACTAAGGTTGATATTCAGGTGTTTATATTTTCAAAATGTCATCTTAAGTATAGTCTGCCTTAATACATAGACTGTGTATTTACTACAAAGTACTTTCAGAGAGTAGACTTTGGTTTGAACAGTAAATCTCATGCAAATACATTTCATTTTTTTCTATTTATAATAGCTGCAAAAAGACATTCAAATGGATAAAAGTGAAAAAATAACTGCTTTGGCAGAGGTCTTGGTCAGTTACAAATTAAGTAGAACATGTGGGGAAACAGGCCCTGACTTCTTCTTAAAGGCTTTGTGGAAATGGGGCAACTGCCCTTGGTAATATAATTGAATGAGATGCTGCATTACAAGTCAGGTCTGGTAGTTTGCTGCTGCATCATACCGGTCTGGAGCATCGTGAGCTGATGCTCTCCACACCAACTCCATCAATCATTCAGAATTCAGTTATTTTGGCTGCTGAGCAGGGAGTCAGTATTAGCGCTGATGTAAATGGACTGGTGGAGCAGCGGCATAGACAATGCAAGAATAAACATCAATTAATGTCCTATTCTGCTCTTCCTCATCTTCTCTCTTAATCTCTAAATCCAGTTCATTTCAGAGAACGAAATGTGTAAAAGATTTAGCATTCACGTTTTCTGGGATAAAAAAAGAATTGTTTAACAAACAATCAACAAGAATTTTAATCAGCAAATGTCTTTTGGCGATGCGTTTCATGCCTTGGGCTGGGTAAATCTAAATACATAAAGCTCCACTGAAGCCCAGTGCAAATTTGCCCACTTTTGGAGACTGCAGTGAAAGTATTCGCTAATGTGAAAAGAGTTGCTGAGTATCTACAATGAAGTTTGTGCACTGAATTCTCGATATTCTGCAGGGTAGATACATCCAATCACTTTGTGCTGTGCTGTTTAAATTCTGCTCATTCAACATACACTCAATTAACCTGGACTTTGTTGCAATACACCCACCATGCATAATGTAACTTTCTTTAACTGAAATGCTTTAATCTATTTTGCACAAGGTCACTAAATTATAAATGATCCACAGATAGGTAGGAGAAGGAAGAGGCATCCCTCCCTGTCTCACCTTTCCACCCTGAAGCAGACTGCCTTCACCTCAACCTGCCACAAGTTTAAAGATTCATGTCACATTCTCATGTTACACAACAGGAAGTGATGATGGTTGTTGGCGGAGGAGCTTTCACACAGGGTAACATCACTCCTTCCTGCACATCCACTGTCTGAGGTGTCCACTGTGATGCACGCAAAGCCCAAGCGCAACAGGTGCTAATATTCAATATGCCTTTCAATATCTCTGTTCTCAATTCACTAATATTCCCATGGTCACATGTCTTGCATTTAAAGCCACAAGACTTACAAAAGTTGTACAAAGCTGCATCCTAAGCTTTAATACTACATTTTTTACTTTTTACTTGAATTAAATAAAATCCAGTAGCTATCCAGAGGCAGGTATTTTTGTTGAAAACTAGATAGAAAGTTTAAAAAGCTTTGAAAACTCATGTGAAGAACTGTGGAGCTATTGTAGGAAGCCTCTGAATTCTGCTTTAATGTCGATACAGTTTAACAGAGTCCTGATGTAATGTCCTGCAATGTCTCCCCTATACAGAGCAAAACAATGAATGGCTTTCTTCACGACTGTCTAAACTTTATTATCTTCCAATAATATTCCACGGCATGGCAGTATACCTCAAAAAGCCTTGCTGATGTTATCACTATTAATGGCAAGTCATGCACCTGTCTCTCCGGGCAAGGGCTTATGCACCGTGTGACAATGTCTATCACTTTGCTGTGTTTCCTGTCTTACACCCTCACATCAGTTTGTTGCCTCTGGTCCATCTGATATTTTGAAAGAGAGCACAGCTGCAGAGCCTAACATTTAATCCGTTCCACTCGTTACAGACGTCATCTGGCAGCCTGTCGTCTCTTCCAAAATGGCTAAGACCAATTACCAGAAAATTAGTCATCATACTTTAAAGTGTTTTAAGATATATACTTCTGATACCATCACAGAGTTGAGACCCGAATTCATGAGAGATTTTAGAGGAGTTTTGAGATGCAACAATGCATCAGTACAACCTTTTATTGCTGTAATGGATTTTATAGCACTGACTTATGTTGAACTTTTGTGGGGTTTTAAAAATGGACACTGATGCCAATACTTTTATGTCAACAGAATGTTAGATTTCAGCCTGCATCTGTCTTTTCATCGATCTGTTAAACTTTGACCCACAGGCTTTGCCAGAAATGTTGCTTTTAAAAGGATGAGAATTTTCCTCTTGAAAGACACCAAACATGGCAGAGGTCTATACTCTATCAGGTACATTTCTTAGCATTCAGCCCTTTCAAGAAAGAGCAAACAGTATCGGGCAGTTCATTTTACTTTGATTACCAATGACTACAAATGTATATACATGAAAAAAGATGTCCAATGTAAAAGATGGCCAGAACGAGCCAAAAATGAAAAACATTTCAACACTGTGGAACAGAATAATCTCCTTGCGTTATTAACACGAATAAACTGGGCAGCATTGCGTGTAGAAAAACAAGAGAAAGTCAATCTGTGCCCTGACAAGATTAATAGAAGAGAGCAGCCAGGGATGGGGCAGAGAGCAAGCATTTTCCAGGGTGAAAGCGAGCAGATTTCCAAAATAGTCCCTTTAGATGCAGCTATTTATGTAGAGAAATGAACCATTACTGTATCTAATTTGTGGCAAATTGATCCTGGAGACTCAGGCTGTCATCCATCCTCCTGCTTGTGTGTTTAGTCTCCGGTTTATACTTTGTCAGAGGGGAATAGAGCTGGGAGGACAAAAGTGTCAGCTCACTGCCTCTCTGAGGCCCCTGTCACACAAGAGCTATGATGGTGAAGAAGCCAGCCGAGGAAGGACTCACTCACGTTTTGGCGACAGGAAGCTCCGCAGGCGGACATCGCTGAGGAAGACCACCTTCAGGTGCAACTTGAATATGGATGGAAGGATATAATAAAGTGAAACAGGGCATGATGACTGCCACTCTAGAAAAAAAGGAAAGGTTATTGAATGACATAGAAAACACAGGAGGAACATGTTTTCAAATAGACAAGAAATATAGAATAGAAAAAGAAGTAGAGAATGTTTTACTTAGAATTTTATTTCTCACTTTAAACTAGTATGATTTTAATCAAACGTAAGACACATTTATGTCACAATCTCTTCTAAAATGTATGTCTGTTTCTTGTCAGTAGGGGCCACTAACTACATGCATGGCCAACCAGAGCAGGACCCCACCAGGGATTAAGGGTTGTCAACTCAAGAAAGCAATATATGAACAGACAGGTGACAAATTAAAGAAAAAACCTGAGTAAATTAGTGGAGAAACATAATGAATGCAGATGCTTCCATACAGGGCATTAAGGGTCACTGAGTGTGTTGATGAGTTTGAAAATGATGTGAATCCTACGGCCTTCACAGTCACCAGGTCTCAGCCCAGCTGAATACCTTTGGGAAATTTTGTAGCTCATCTTCAAAACACCAAATGAGGAAAAATCTTTAGGAAGGATTGTGTTCATCCCTCCAGTAGAGCATATCTAATGACTATGGAAAGGGTGTAGAGGAGGGTGGTTTTCTAGATGTTTAAGATAATACAGGAGGAAGACAACAGACGTACGTGGAGCTCCACTAACACAACACCCTATTTCGGTCCATTCTCCATTCAGAAGTCCACTGTTTTTTCTAGTCATTTTGCACACCACAAACCCCACACAGAGAGCAACAAAGTCCTCCAAAGCTCAGTGGCTTTTGGCCAGTGGCTCTGTACTTGTGTGCAGGTGTGTAGACTGCAGTTTGGACAAATTTGGAGTCAGTGATTAAAATATTAGTGTAATGTAAAAAGAGAGGATTAAAAATATATTAGTCCCACAGATGGATAAATAAGTAGTGAATAAAGACACCTAAAGAAAACTAAAACTGCAATACCATTATAACTACTGATAGCACTAACATGAATACCATAAGTGCTACAACACACAAGTATTACTATGACTACCACTGCTGCAACTACTGATACCACCACAACCATACAAGTACAGAATCATATACCTGTCGTATTCCGCAAGGGCAGACTTTGAGGTTAGATGCCAGTTCTCATCAATATGTTAATCTGTTATGTGAATAAATGAATGGGATTATTAATGGCTAACTGAAAGTTTACTGTTTCTGTTGGTGAACTGACATTGCATTATCGCCATCTAGTGTTAGAAATCAGTTGATGCAAGTGTTTTGCTGTGATGCTGGACAGCATATTTCACACCATCCAATAAGTACAATTGTATGTGATGGAGAATCAACTGTTCCTCGGAGTATTGTTCCAGCAGAAATATATATACTTTCAGTGGTGGAAAGCAGTAACTGTACTTTTCCTATTATGTTAAAATTACTCCACAACATTTGAGAGGCACATATTGTACTTTTCACTCCACTACATTTATCTGACGGATCTATTTTTTGTGCAAATCAACTGGTTTCAACCATTTCCTGAAATCCTGTTTCATTTTTCAGAATTCTACTGCAGTGACCTGCCTTATTCTTGTTTCACGACCCAGACACTCTAGAAACTCCCTTTAACAAGTTGAAATGTTCTCACTGGTTTTTAGGACTCAATTATAGAAAGAAATGTCTAATAGATAGTTCTGTTTGTTTGCAGCAAAACCCAACACTATATAAACTAGTTAAATCAAATAGCAACAACATGTTAACATTGTTAAGAATAATAATAATAATAATAATAATAATAATAGTGTAAAAGAAGTTTAACAGTTTACAAAGTGCTTCACAAACATAACATAAAATACACAGTGCAATTACAAAATATGATATATACAGTCCAATCAAGAAGTAGACCACAAAAAATAATAAAATATAAAAATATAAAAGAAAGGAATAACAAAAAGGATAAAAACGAATTATAAGCCAGTTTATGAAGGCGAGTCTTTAAATGCATCAGCAAAATTTACCGTAGTATAACACTATGAAAGTGTCATTCTACATATACTTTAACTTCTTTATACTTTAGATAGACAGATAGATAGACAGATAGACAGACAGACAGACAGATAGACAGACAGACAGATAGAGCAGCTCTCTGTGGGCCTCACGAAGCAGCTTAAAGGGGAGGAGTTTCCTGCGCAGTCTGAGGAGCTGCTGGCAGACCGGAGAGTAGTTAGGATGGCAGTGGAGTGGGCATCTCTGTGCGTGTTGTAGATGGACGTTTGACCTGTGACCAGTAAAAGTGACACCGATCAACCATCTTTGTTTTTTTGAAAGTCATGCGCCTGTTGATGTGCCTGCTGTCTGCGCTGATGTTATGCAGGAATGGGAAAGCGGCTGGAGAGTTCACTCCGACCGGACACCCTCTGCATATCAATGTCGGGAACTTTTCTAACCGGGATCACACGAATCCTTTTCAGCCTTCTCAGCACCACCAACAAGTGCTCGATCCCCTGTCAGGTTTGTAGAGGCTTCACTGACTGTATTCACAGGACGATTTAAACTTTTGTAAAACTTCAGACTTGTCAGAGTTATCACTGACGTGTGCTATGTTGAAAATGAATTACATTGTAGCTGGGGAATAAGGATTAATGTTGGTGTTTTGACATTTTTCACATTTCTACTCTTATCAGCCATATTTCAGCTCCTCTTTTAACGGATTTATAGATGACCTCATTTAGTCGGCCTAGACCATCTGTATCAGGATTTGCTCGCAAATCTACTGATCTGTTCATGAGTAATAGAAGTGCTTGCTGCTATGAGTAACGCTCTCTCCATCTGTCCATTTTAACTGCATCACCACCAACAAGACAGCAGTTTATCAGTTTATGTGTGCATTATTTAGATTAACAGTTTAAAGTGACTTGGGAGTTGGCCAAATTTTTCATAAAAGCAAAAAAACTGTCAGCACAAGAACATTTGAAAAAGTGTGGTAACCATATGTGTGGGTGCTCAGAAGGCCCTTAGTATCACTGGCTGTGTCTCATCCCTCCCTCTCTGTCTCACAGAGAGATGCGTGCACTCTTCGTGTTTACAGCAGAGCAGTGGAGAGGAGCTGAAAGAGGGATTTGTGACCCTGTTCACTCATGAACTGATTCATGACTAATTCATGCTGCTGTAGGAGTACATTGCCATCCGTCATCACATGATCCTCCAGTCTGTGTTGCGGACTGACACACTTGGAAATGTTCCCAAACATGCTTGCGTTGTCCCTACCATCCCCAACCCCCCCGGCCGGCAATCATTGTGTCCTGTCAAACCTTCTCCTCTCAGCCTTCCTGTCCCTTCAGTAGCCTACAGAGTAGACTCTCAGGGGAATCACTGCCCACTTTCCACTTGTACTAAAAAGAGAGCAACGTAGAAATACAAATGTACAGAAACCACCTCCTTTCTTGAACCAGATGGTCAATTCTCCCATGCTGAGATTAACATCTTCATTGTTGTCCCTTCACAACCGGCAAAGCAACAGACTTAAAGATTTAATCATTTTGCCCCGGGGAGGATTGTAATTATTTGACAACAGGACTGGTGGTTGTTAGGTCATCAAGTCTTTGTGCCACCCCCGTCACCCAGCTCCACCGTATAAGCATCTTTTGCCTCGCTTCAATTTGATATTACTGACTCGTGCTTGAGGCTGATTTGGCCCACATATCAAAAGGTTGCACTTGTGTTTTCCTCCATCAGTGGAATGTATGGCCTAATTCCAACACACACAGACACACACACATACACACACACACACACAACCATGCATGTTTGTGGGGACGGTGGGGAGTCACCAGAGATAAGTCCCTGTTGTACCATCTGTTTGTGCTGCCTGGTGGTCTCACAGAACTGGCCAGTCAACATGTTTGTGCTCCTCCCTGTGCATCTTGATTTTTCCTCATACTCTGTGATGAAATGATAGTGAAATTGCAAAAGCAAAGCTCAATGCTTTTAGCTACAAACATGGTGCTTACTCTCTTGATTTCTGGGGAAAGTAGCTTTGTGATTTAGTGGAAATCTCTTCTTCATGCTACAGATGAAAATGTATTTTAAAGAGTTCACACACTGGGAAAGAAATCATTTGAAAACACTTCACTTCATGCATTCTTTTTAATGGCACCACTGTTATTATGTGCCCAATAATAATAATGATAATAGTATATTTGGATCTATTTTTCATCTGCCTCAGTGGCCTCAGACAGACCATTTCATTCCACTTCATAAACCTCTTTGCGGCGCGGTTCAGTTCGCCAAATGGGGAGATTATAGTAATCTGGCACGAAACACCTCCACTTCAGATGTAGTGACCCCCTTCTGTTGTGTTTGGCCACTGAGGCAGAACACACATAAAGTGGCTGCCTCCCCCAGAACAAGCATCCTCAAACTTGTCCATCTGCACTGGTGTGTGACATGTATCCCAGTGGGTTGATACTGACCCTGCCAAATGTAGAGGTTTGTTTCATATTGTGGCTGAAAATGCAGGCACTTCTGGCAGCTCCAGGCATTTGTCTGCTTCTGATCAAAGGGAATTGTTTGGGGCAACGATATGGGATGATCTGGTTATCTGGTTTTGGCACTTGCTGAAATATTGTGAGAGCTGGTAAGGCATGGCTTCATGCGTTTTCAGTAAAGCTTTGGCAGATCTTTCAGCAGCAGGATTATGAGCAATCACACCAACAGCAAATTCAACCACTGCTACTGTCAATGCCGAGTTGACACCATTAGAGAAAGATGGTTTCGACATTATGACTGGTGAGATTGCTGCTATAACGATATTGCAGCATTTAGTTACTAATAAAAAGTGCAATAAGAACCTTTTTTATGGCCTCATAGCACAAAATTTCTATTCTATACTGTAACTGTGGGGGGGTTCATGATGAGCCGGCTGCTGAGATTTATGGCTCCCAAAACTAGTTGTTATGGGGCACTTTTTTCCAGCTGGTCTGTGCAATCATACGTTTGATTTGTTTCTGTCATAAATGCACTGTTCATGTTCATGCTATGCCACCTTCACAGTTGTTCACAGCAAGACGTGAAAACATGTAATGATTAGGGCTCTCTCATGAGAATCCCATTATTGGAAATATGTACTGTACTTAGCTGTCTGTATGCTGATGTAGCATAATGCTGTCTTGAATACACGCGTTGCCGTACTAATTGGCTAATTTTACCATTTGTATTTGTGTCCACCTCTATGAAATCTGCTGGGATTAATTGATTGATATCCTCGAGGGATACTGCAAATTACTTTTCCTATTTTGTTGTCAGTAAGGCCCCGCCAACGTTAATTGGAAATGCAGCCAACTCCATTTTGTTAAAGCATTAAAGCATACGCTCGTACTGCACAAAGGGGGTGGACAAAATAACAGGCACCTTATACACCTTACAATATCTTATAATGCAGTTCAGTCGGCAACAAATACTATGTTACATTTTGTCAGGAGTGTGTCACAGAGGTGTCATTTTTGAGACCGTAATTTGTGGTGTTTTAGTGGACTGCATTATATTGTAAGGTATTCTTGTTATTTTGACCATCCCTTGATAATCATGTGTGAACCTGAACTTGTATGAACTTTCATACCCACCCATCTTTGCCTTAACCCAGCCTTTATTTTTTTTCCCCAGGTTCTGCCTTTGACCTAAAGGTCCAGGTCAGTGACGTGCTGAGTCGTCAGTACCTGAGCCAGGCAGTGGTGGAGGTCTACATCAACTACACCAGGACCAACACAGCTCTTACTGGGGAGGATGGTGGTGTTTTGCTTCATGTACCTTACCAAACTGGGACGCCTATCACAATTGTGGCCAGCAAGGATGGCTACATTTGCACACTGCTGCCCTGTAAAACCAACAGAATGCCAAGTAAGATATTTTATGTGTGTATGTGTTTAATGTGGACATTGTTTAGCTGAATCACCAAAGATAAATCAGCTTTATCAATTGGATAAAAATAAGAAAGACACTGTTGTTTTTTATTCATTATTGGAAATGCCAGCGATTACGTTTAGACTGTTCTTTGAGCTTAATATGGCTGAAACATTTCCACTGAGTGGCAGGAGTGCTGGAGTTCATTATGAGAGCTTCTTTCTCTTTTTGTCAGCTCACATAACCTGTTGCTCCACGGCTCTGCCTGTTGAGGTTTAACTCAACCAGTGACATGTGCGTGTACAAATCTGTCAGTGGATCTGCACAATTACAATCAGCACAGATTAAATTTTTTTTTTTATCAGGACACTTCAAATAGTGTCATGTAGAAATACTGAGCTTCATGTACTTCGAAACTTTCTTCTTGTCATAGCTCCACCCCACTGCATTTGACACCTAATTAGGTGCACCCAAGCAAAACTATCTGGGATCATTTTATAACTCACATCTGGACTCTTCTGTCTGCGTTGCTCATCTGCCATCACCAGTAATATCCATTTCTAATGACAGCAAGGAACTGAATCTTGAGCTATTGTCTTTGTAGTTAAAGCTTCGGTAAGCCCTCGCCAGAAAAGTGAATTCCCCCATTTCTTGCCTCTGTGTAAAGTTAAATGTCACATTGCCATCAAGAACTCAGTGCTAATTTTGCATCTTTCCCCTTCCTCTTTTATCATTGCTGCAGTATTTTCATCCGTGACCATGCCACTACTTGGTCTGAATCAGGGCAACATTTGGCTCTTTGATGATTCTGTCGTGATCACTGGCAAAACATCTGGTACTGTATATGTTGTTAAAGTAACAGTTTTTTCTTTCCCTTTCTTCTCTCTCTCTAATCATTTAAGTCAAAGATAGCTGCACCAAAAGAAAAATAAATTTTTTCAGCTGTTATTTATTACGTTTTCTTTTTAATTTGTAGATTCTTCGTCGCAGCCCATTGTCCAGTTTCCCAAGAGCCTACTGAACCTGACAGACAGCGGTAATGTCACCTCTGTCAAAGCCTACCTGACCATTCCCAAGCTGCCGTCAGAGGAGGACAGCTTTCTGAACACTGTGGGCATAATGAGCAGTAAATCAGGTAGATGTGTGTTGTAGTGACGGTAATCAGAAAACAATACATTTTTGGTCATAGTATATTTTTTAATTTGAGAGTGATTTGACTGTTTTTCATTTTTTTTTTAGTTTGTGAAATTTGAAAGTTGCATTTCATTGCAGATTCAAGATGAAAAATGTAACTGCACGTTCAGATATAAGTGAAAACCCACTATCTGTAAGATTTGGATTTTTTTTTCTTGTGGTGCCATCTAGTGGTAGTATCAAAAAAGACACTTTGGTAGACAGAAATGCAGACTGATACAGATAAATGGACTAAAAGCAGCACAAATGCTGCACCACTTTTCATTTTCCACCAATAAAAAAAACATGCCATCAAAGGCTGTAATAAACTGATTAAAACTGAAGCATTTAGCTAAGGTGTTTATTTATGTGTTATTTAGGTGTTTATTTCATTCAAGACAATTTCAGCCAAGAAAAGCTCATTTGTATCAGTCTAGTCCACATATTCTCTCAAGCATTACCTCCTCTGTGTTTCAAGGATACGTCAGTGTGGAGTTGAGTCCGCTGGCGGCGGTCAGTGTGCAGCTTTTCTCCGGAGACACAGAGTTACATATGAGTGGGCCCATACAGATCAGCCTCGGCATTCCTGACAGCCGTGGACTTCAGAGTTCAAATGTTGTTCCTGCATGGTTCTTTAACCGGACCACCGGTGAGTAGAAGCCACAATCACGCACAGATTGTGATCTTAGAGGAATCAGGAGAGACAGAGAGGAGGACTTTATGGCCTCTACTCAGAAATGTAGCTTAATAAAAAGGGGCTCAGTTATAAATGGTACAACTTTCCATGAATGAAATAATCCATTAACATAACAGCAGGTAATAGGCTGTGTTGATTAACTGTGAAAACTTTGAGTTTGAAAATGAAAAGGATAACATACAGTTTAATACACTACCCAGTCAGAAAAGATCTAAAACAGCTAAGTGTATCAAAAAGGCCTTAGATGATCATTGCAAATGGTGTAATGGGCTAAAATACACAACACAATAGCCACAGAACCCTTATCACAGTCATGAATTATAAGTCAGGTCAGTTGAATATACTTTAACAGCTTATCTGGCACCCTCTGACTTTTACCAAATGTCATTAAATTAAATTAAATTAATATGCATTTTCAATATTGCTGAAAGCTATAGCTTATAGTTAATTTCTAGTTCTTTCAGTCAAATACTGTTTACAGCCATCAGTAAAGATTAATATGAATATAATTAATGTTATATCATTTTAAAAAAAGATCATAGGGAGGTGTGACTTGACTCCACATCTGCAGGGTAGAGTTTAACCTAAATGCAGAGCTCATGTTTTATTAGTGTCATAAACTTGTCTCAGTTAGATGCCTCTGAGGAGAAGTTGTGTTATAAGACCTATCTGTTCAGACTAGATAAGGAGGCCAGCTTTACCCTGTTCAGTTCATCATGTATCAGCTGACTCTGTTCATGGACAAACGACTAAAAACTCTACTTTTTATTAACAGTGTTTGGTTAATTTATTAATTGCCCAGAAGAGCAACTATGTAAAGTGGAGTCCCCTCCTCCACAAATAACACAGTAGCATTTCAGAACCCTCCTCGTTTACCTGGTTGTCTTGGGAGGAAGATGAGCACATTTCTTTTAAGAGTGTGGTACTTCAAGACTATTTCATACAAGCAATATTGATGTGTTTGTTTTGTTGTTTGTTTTAGGTGGATGGATGAGAAAAGGACTTGGGACGGTGATGACAGTAGAGGGAAAACTCATGTGGACGTTCACAGCTCCTCACCTTGGTTACTGGATAGCAGCACCTCTGTCATCCAGAGGCAAGTGCTCAGTACTGTAACTAGAATACAGTGTTCTATACTTTTTGATTCTACCATCCTTGGCATGTTCAGCAGTAATGTGGAAATGTCATGGTAATCAAAAATTCATTGAATGACAAGCATTGATTTGTTGACATTGTAAACCTACTGTATAATGGAATTGCTGAAAGTGGCAGTTGAGTTTTTCCAACCTTGGAAGCCGAAGTCAAAGAAAAAACCTAAAACAATGACTTTGAGGAAAATTAATTTTAAAATAATTTTCATAATCCATCGACATTGGTCTTTTATTAAATGATAAACTTTTTTAGATATAAAAGGCACCTTGTTCATTTTCATCCACCGATTTATATTGCATGTATGTTTTTATATTTTATATTACATTTTATATATTTAACTTCTTCTGCCCATGTGTATGCTTTAGGTTTCTTTGGACTTGCCATCCCCATTGACTTCATCTTACGCCATTCATCTTTCCTGATGCTTATCCTTGGAGGAATGCTTGTTATTGTCACCTGTCTTCTGTTTGGATTATTGTTTAATCGCAGGTAACAGAGGCTTTCATCTCATTCTAGTCCATATATACACTAGAAGTTGTGGAGATGTTAATATGATTACTCAGAATAACATTTAAAGATGCACTTTTTGGTTTTGTTGCAACCTCAAGATACCTTCCCAGCTCAAATCAAGCATATCTCAAAATATATCTTTAACTTTTAGGCTCACACTATGCTTTATGGGCTGTAACTGAAGGTTGTAGTTCCTATTTATCACTTATAAGTTGCTTAAAAGAAGACTCCACCAAAAAAAATTCTATCAAATATTCGTGCCTTGTAAGCTTGAAAGGTGGCTCGTGCAGCATAATCCTTTTCTCCACTGTTGATCTGTATATTACAGAGGCCCTGAGAGCTCAACGCACTGCAACTTAAGAAAACTCATGCAAATAGACAAAAACACAAGAAAATTAAAGTGTAACTCCACCCTCAGATTCAGCTAGAAGCCTCTCCCAGCAAATTAAAAAAATGCAACAAGTGAGGGAACAACTGTAGGAGGCGTGGCCTCGTGGCTATGTAGTGTGTGGGTCAGGAGACACAGGGAGACTGACTGACACTGATTAGAGTCTTTTTAATATACATTTCATGACGTAGACAGGTCCCAACTGGTTGACTCTGTCAGCATTGGCCTCGCAGGTTCAGGGCTGATTTAAAACAGTAGATGGCGTGTTGAGCCATTTTCAACCCATGAAATGGTGATTTTTATACATTTGGTAAGAAATGTCAATATTAACACCAGCAGTGATGTGTTTCATCACAGTACAGTCATATCATTTAGTTTACAGCTCAAAAAACAGGTTTAAGTGTGCACTACCTCTTTAAGAAACGCGCTGCAAAAACAGAAAACACAACCAAATACAGAAACGCTGCAAAGCAGCACAGACGACAACGGAGAGTTTCAAGGGGACACTAAAAAGTGATGTTTCAGGAGTGATTTGAGAGGTTTTGTTGTGACGTATTTTTGTGGTGAATCCAAGCTGACTGACGCTTTTCAAGCCTACAGGGCATTGATGCATGCGTATTTTATCATTTTCAGTGGAGTATTCCTTTAAAAGTATCTTCAATATCAGTAAAACACAGCTGATTACAAAAGCAAATCCATTATTTGTCCAGTTGACTGTGTGTATAAAGTCTGTAGTCCTACTGTGTAATCATGGAGTGTGTGCAGGATGAGCTTTTAGACAAAAGGATAAATTGTCATGCTCAGTTTCATTAGCCTGGCACTGCTTGAGACAAATGTTCTGTCTTGTCTACAGAAGTTCGCTCAGTGAAAGGAAGACAAAGAAGATCCTCCCAGTGATGAGGAAAGACCAAGCCACCTCCACATGTGACGACGAAGAGGACTCCTCTCATCCACAAGATGGACTGCACCAATCATTCACAAGAAGGCACAATGCCTCTGTTATTTCTATGCACAATGGCAATGTGATAGCCAACCCCAATGCTGTGGCCATTACGTTGGAGTGTAACGAACTGGAGCTCAACACTGACCTGAATGATGAGACGTGTTTGCATGAAACTACAGAGCAGATCAGAGTTCCAGAAAATTTGTTTTTCTACAACCAGCCTGTTGCCGTTCTTCACACTCCAGCGTTCTTCCACTTGGAGGAGCAGCCAGAGCAGCCCCAGTGGAGCAGGTCGGCCACTCTTCCCCGTGCTGGGGTCTCAAACAGTGCTGTTGCCGAGCAGCTGAGCAAAGACGGCTTCACCCAGACTCTGCCAAAAGGTCCCCCTGCCACCCAGAACCAGGCAGTAGAAACTGAGGACCAGCTTGGGGTTCTCGAGGGCTCTCAGGCAGCGGCCTCCACCAACACATCCAGGGGTCACTTCAGCCTCCCAGAGTCAGTGTCGGTCCCAGGAACATTAAATAAAATCGTGGACAGCAGACACTCGGTGCATGCCTTGGCAGAACTTTCTAAAATCCCCTCACTTCAGCCTCCTCGGGCCTGGTTTGTATCGCTGGAGGGCAAACCTGCAGCTGAGATCCATTACGCTGTGTCGGAGCAGCAGAGGAGGCGAAGGCCAGTTGAAAGTCGAGAAACCAGCTTAGACTCAGGAGTGGATATGAGCGAACTGAACCAGACGTCTGGAAGGAGGGCCGTGACACTGGAGCGCAATGCTACGTTTGTCAAAAGCACATCCAGCAGTAAACATGCACCTCCACAGTAAAAACTCTTAACGCCTCCATGCCTACCGCCCTATAAGTTTAAGAAACAGCATCAGCTCTATCTATTACAAGTGACTTATTTACCTTATTGCATCTTCTTTTACATATTAATGTTCATTTCTACCATCAGATTCCACACAGTCTACGTTGCAACTGTATGTAGTCCAAAGCAGAGCATGTGGACTTAGATCCCAAATAAGTCCCTTGCTTCTGTTTAAACAGCCTCTCTTTTATCGTATCTCCTGCTTCAACAGTCAGTTTTAACCAGAAATGTATCAAATATTGCAAAGCGTAAAAAAACATTTCATACCGATTATTTAAATGGTTCCAATTGCCCTATTTGTCCACCTCCAGCATGCAGCAGTATGAATGGGGTTAATGACCAGAGGTCAAACACTGCCATGACAACAGGCATTAACTTGTATTCTCTTATTTAAATGGACAGACTACCATGGCTAACTTAACATGACTGGATGTTTGTTATTTTAACAATGTCACTGGATTTGTATTTTGTGCATGTTTTCGTGTATATTGTCATGAAGTGAATCATTTCATTATATTTTAATACAAAAAAAAAAAAACTGACCTTGGTGATGACTATTTTTTAGCAGCGTACTATATACAATATACAGTATGAAACTATGTTGTATAAATACTAATAAGAGTCTCTTCGTGTTTTAAACCCACATTTTTTTACTTCATCTTTCTAAATACAGTAACATTGAATTATAGTAATTATTATCATTATTAGTGTTAACATTACCTCAAACTAGGGTATCTAGGCTACTCTCAGGTACAGTAATTGGTGGTTCCTAATATTTGATGTTAGTGACCCTGTTGCATACACTAAACATGGGTTAGAATGTTGGGCCAGCCGGGAGGAGGCTGTGGACGGAAAGTTCAAGTTCAAATCAGTGCTCACTTCACTTCAGTGCTCAGAAAAAAATGGGAATTTTTGACAATTTTAACAGCGTTACAGAGCGACAATGGCCAAACCCTGCTTCATGAGTCATTGATTATTGAGGCCGAACATTGACACTATAGTGGCGTCATTGTGCCGCGCTTCATAGCGGACCTATCATAAAGCGTGCTGTATGCTGATGTGGGCAACTGTATGCAGGCTACAGTATGACACACGGACTGGGTGACAGAATGAGGAAGTGAACGCAGCTGAACGGCGGGCTTTTGGTTTCTGTCGACTATAAGCAGGACACTTTAATATTTCATCTTTAGATCCATTTTAATACCTGCAGGTTTAAAGTTACCAAATAAAAAAGGTAGGCTATATGTTCGCTATTTGTTGTGTCATGAAGAGACTCTCCAGATGCATCTGGTCTATGCCAGCGTGAAGAAATGTTTTAATGTGAAAGTAGCCTATATACAATACTGTGTAAACGTTTTAAAGTTACGGTAAGTTAAGTAGCCCATTTATGCAAGCAGTGGGTAGGCTACTTAACACGATAAAGTGTTGTAAAGTGATTTTTATTACTTATTCGGGCCGTTACATGGAGAGAAAAAAACAAAAACACTGATAAAATAAAAACGGTAAAAACATGTATTTTGTAGGCCTACTATCAGTCATTTCTTATATGAAATATTTTCAGACTGCCCAGTGGTATATTCTAGCTTTGGGTGCAGAGGATTTGCAGAATCTTACCAAGAAGTAAATGTGTTCAGAAGATTGTGCTCGTCTTCTTTTGACTTTGGCTACCCTGTCCAGTAATTTCACAGAGGCCAAGAGGCCTTAGACTTTTGCATTGTAGTATGTGATTATATAAAATATATTCACTTTATATTCTGGAATGATTGTAAGTTAGTTATTTTACCGGAGGGAACCATCAAATCCACATTAAGCATGGCATGGCTCTGTCACACTGCCTTCCTGTTAAAGGTGGGGTAGGCAGTATTTGTTTGGAGTCATTGGGCAAAAATTCCATAATGACACAGGAATGATACGAGGCAGCAGAGAGAGGCGGAAGGTTTTGTGTAGGTTGCACAGATTTTGTACACCCCAGCTTTAAGTAGCTTTGTTTTCTGTCTCATTGCAGCTCATGGACACGCTGAAGTCTGTGCAGGACAAACTTTGTGCGTCGCTTTCCAGTGACCCTGATTATGTCCTTAATCAGTGTGGTGATATTTTATTTAAGAATGAATTCCAAAAGGTAGAAAAGCAAAGCAGTGAGTTAGACAAGATGAGAGTGCTTTTGAAAGTAGTAATTCAAAAGGGAGAAGATACCTGTCAGAGCTTCCTTGGGATTCTGAGGGAGCATCAAGCACATTACCCGCAACTGCAACACCTTTTCCACCATAACACTGCAGGTAAAGATCTGCCTGTAAAACTCCTGTACACAGCTCTTGTCTGTACTGTATATACTGTAAGTGAGCCTCAACATGCATTTGGGTAAAATAAAGCAAGAATTGCAAGTTTCTCTTTGTTTTTTGTTTTTTACAGAAAGTTATAAAAGTTTCTGAAGGACAGTGCTACACAAGTTATGGTGATTGTCATTAATATTTTACAGGGTCACCCACTCCGACAGTGGTTGCTGACAGTAACAGTTTTGTTACTCTCAGAGAAATAACAAACACAAAAGGAAAATCCCTCAACATGAAGATTGAAACAGTGAATGATCCACGAAGTAGTCCATGCAGTGAGTGTTCATCCTTCTCAAGTATTTCATGTAGTATAGTGTGAAAGCAAAATGAGCTGTGCTTCAGTAAAGCATGTAGTTGTTCTTGTAAAACTAGTTTTTTAAACTTATTTTTTCCTTGAGCAGGGAATGTTGGTGGACAGGTTCCCCGAGCAGATTACACTGCAGTTGGTGGCAGTGTAATCTGTGCTGATAAAATATCTGGTGTCGATATTGAAGGTGATATTAATTTGTCAGTGTCTGTGAAAACATCACCAGTACGTGCAGGTAACATTTAGTCAACTTCTTACTAATGATCTGTGCAAGATAATCATGTGCTTTCTGTCAGTCTCTCATTCATTAATCAAAGCATTAAATATAAAGCAATAAAAACAACTTCAGCAAAAACTAATACTGCTTTCCTCTCTCAGCAACAGTAGTAGAGACTCTGCCTTCCTCTCAGGTACAGTACACACACACACACACACACAAATAGTGGTAGAAACCCCTACAGAGTAAGATGCACATTGATAGGTTATTTTGGTTTTGGGGGAATTTCTCCAATCACCTAGAGTGGGACAAACTCAAGGATGCCTTTTTTATGCTTTTGCAGTTTAGGGTTAACAGTGACACTAAAGACTCCATAAAGGCAGGTTTGGACCCAAAAGCACAACCCTGAGACCAAGTAGATAAAAATAAAGGTTTGTCTTGACTCATTTCCAAAAAAACACAGGCAGGAGTCAGGAAACCAGACAGGCAAACAAAGAAAGGCAGGGATTAGGCAAAAAGACAGAAGCCCATGGTTCAGGCAGAGAGTCATGCAGGCAAAAAGCTAGAACGCACAGTGAGGAACACATAAGACTATCTGAAGGGGAACAGGTGGAAATTGGCTGGTATATACACTGCAGGGCTGATGAGGAAAGTGGGAACAGATGAGCGGGTGGGTGAGGCAGTCAGGTGATGGGGAGAGGTGGGGACACGGGTTACTGCATGTCAGGGGGGAGTGGCAGGAGAGTTTTAGGGCGACGTCAATGGTGCGTAGTATTGCATGGAAACGAGCAGCCTGGGAGAAAATAATGACATGAATCAAGCTGGTGTTGTGACAGACTAGAAGAATAGTGGAAAAAGAAATTGACCTGAATACTTTGTACTTGTTAGCCTATCTTTAAAGGAATAGTTTCACACTTTGTTGCTCCCGGCCAGAAAATAGTCCAGAACATAACTCACTGTAACTTGTCATTTTAACACTTGAGTTTTTGAAGGGATTAAACAAACAAGATATAATGTGTTAGTGAGCTTTAGGCAGGTGCTGTTAGGTGGAATTTGTTACCTTTGGACACAGCCAGGCTAGCTGTTTCCAGTCTTTATGCTAAGCTAAGCCAACTGTATCCTGGCTCTAGTTTCATATTTAACAGATATGAGCATGGCTGCAAAGAAAAAGCTGACAGTAGCCTTGAGCAAACAATAATGAACCCCAAATTGCTCCCAATATATATGTGTTTGGGATAAAAATGTATGTCTCTTTGGACAAAAGTGTCTGTCAAATGAATGTATTTTCTTATGTCTTAACAAACATGGTCATAAGTAGGTCAACATACAAAATCAGATACAGCTGGTTCGAGGATGAGCTGCTGAAAGCCTGGAGTCAGAACACCTTTGGAGAAGTTTAATGCTGTATTTCACTACTTTTGAGCAAAGCTGCTACTGATCCAATAGACATCTGCTAAGCGAGCTAAGCTGAACAGAACTGACGATTCTTCCATCCATCAAATTTTTATGCCTGCTTATGCTGCTCAGGGTCATAGGGAGCTGAAGCTTATCTCAGCTTACAAAGGGAGAGAGGGGGAGTACATGCTGGACAGGTCGCCAGAGAAACACATTCACACTCAGACAGACATCCAGGAAACAGGTGGCGTCCATGACTTTGTCCCACAGCAGCAGAAGTAACATTTCCATAAAGCAGATGACCCATTTCATACAAAAAAAACCAAACAAAACCTTATTCATTTAAGATTGATAAACAAACCTTGCTGTCTTTTACAGGGTCCTGCTGTGAAAAAGATCATTGAGCACAAGGTGGAACTCATTGACTGCCTGAGGGTGGATCACTCCTTCATTCTGCAGCATGTGCATGCCAAACAAATCGTCACAGACAGACAATATCAGGAAATTAAGTATATCTTGCTGCCAGAAAAAACAGTTACTGACCTGATCGATCAAGTGATTGGTAACGGTCAAGAATCCTGCTCTCTGTTTATTAAAGTCCTCAAACAGCCTGCTGTTCTCGAGACCTATCCACAGCTCAAACCAATTACAAACAAATGGAGCTAAGCAATAATGTAAGCAATGAAAGCTGCATCTTTACTTACAGGGGCTATGGAGAAAATAGCAGATTGGATGACTTATTCATGCTTGACACTGAATTTGTCTTAAACGTTAGTATGTTTTTTCCATCAGAGGAAGCAAATCCCCTCCTCCTGAAATTATTATAAAAGGACAGAGGGTACAGGATGTTCAGCATGTTAAATATTTAGGTGTGATTGTTGATAGTCTAACCTTCAAAAATCAAATTACAAACATTTCAAAAACATTAAAGCATAACCTTGCTCATTTCAGATTTACAAGACATCAAATGAGTACAGAGGCAACAAAACTGTATATGCACGCAATGATATTGTCACATTTTTCGTACTGTATTACAACTTGGTCTCAGACAGACAGTACGTTAATGCAACCACTTCATAGTCTGTATAAGCAAGCTTTGAAAATTATGGATGAAAAACCAAAGTCTCATCATTATTGCAAAATAGTTAAAAAGTATAATTTGTTGACATTTGAAAATTTTCTGTTTATGGCCAGTGTTGGTCTGTTATATAAGATCATTCACAATTTAGCACCACAACCGCTCAAACAGTTCGTAACAACAAAAGCTTGCTCAAGGTTAACGAGCTTCCTCCAGAGGGGACTGTTATGTTCAATTTCGGTCTACAACATTTGGGGAAAACTGCTTTTCAGTTAGTGGAACTCTTTACCACTGAGTATCAGAGGGTGCGGTACTGTGAAACACTTTGAATTTAGTTTGAAAACATGGCTGAAGGACAATCAGGTCTGTAGTCATTGAACTAAGAGACAATGAATATGGACAGCATTAGTACTGGTGTTTGGTTGGTAATTTTGTGTACTGCTGAACTGTCTGTTTATGGTGCTGGGATTGTTGAGACTGTGCTCCTTTGGTATGGTGTTTTATCGCGTATGTGTTAGATTTACTATAACTGATCTTTTAGCTCTGTAATCTGCACATTATTAGTGGCCTCCGCCCAGGGACTACAGATGAAAATGAGCTTTTAGCTATATCTGGTACAATATATGTATTGTGCATAAAATAAATAAATAAATAAATAAAATAAATGTAAAACCAATAATAGACCCTTTTCACAGCAGACATTTTGACTTGTCAAAGCAGGAAAAGCACAGGTGGAATTAATAACAATGATGGCTGTATTCCATTTATTGGAATTACTGGTACTGTATGTGTGTGTGCTCACTCAATGACATGACTGACTGGGACACCTAATGGAATGGAGCCATCGTTAATGTTATTACTGACGCTTTTCCTGCTTTGACAAGTCAAAATGTCTGCCGTGAAAAGAGTCTATTGTACTGTGATTGAAAAACAGAATTTTAGAATGTGGAGAAATTGGCAGTGAAGATATAGTGAACAAATGACATGAGTAATATGGTTTCATTTTGTATGTGTGTTTTATATTTTAACTGCCGTTTTTTCGAATTAAAACATTAAATAATATTTTTAAAATCCATCCTCTTCCTTTTTTTAGATGCACATGAGAAGGATCACACCCAGTAATGTTTTCATTTGAAGGGTTATAACAAACAATTGGAAAGGGTAGCGTTAGCTTATGAAAATCAATTTTTGCAATTATTGATAAAATAAAAATCCTAGTTTTCTGATTGAGCAGCTTAGTAAAATAACAAGATGAAGGCCTCATCTATTATCGGTCATTGGGAGACATTTATAATGTAATTGTTATTTCTGACTGGATTCTCCTTCATGAACGGGCTAATGTACATGTGCTGTTGCACATAATCTAACACGCCACTAGAGGTTGCAATTGTAATACAAAACTCTTAGCTTTTAACCAAGCATCTAAACAGTTTCACCCCCAACCACACACACATTCATCAAAGAGTTTATGTATGCTGTTACCCAAATTAGTTGATTAGTTTGATATGATCCTGCCATCAGCTTTTAAAGTTACGCACCATTGTACCTCTTTGAGTCTTTCTCTAGTGGTAAAGTATCAAATGTCAGGAAAAACATGAATATTCAATTTAATGGAAAATAAGAAAGCTCAACCTTTAATTGATACCAGATCAGGGTGTGTAGGGGCTTACCCAATCAGAGCATCCAGTTAATTGTATTCACAATGGATGAACATTCATCGTTGGATCCCATCCAACTACTTATGCTCTATGTTGCTACAGATGAAGATGAATATTTTGACTTAGTTACAGTAACACCCACCTCTCCTCCCTGGAAAGAAGCCTTGGGCATCTGGCTGTGGACCAAGGAGCTCTGGATGTGTGGATTAAGAGTGCAAGGTGGCTGGAGGGTCCGTTTGGAATGGAAACAGTCTGACGCACTTGGTAGATCATAAAACAGCAGCAGGATTAGCGCTGGCCTATGGGGGATTGTGAATGACAAACATACTCTTACACCTCATGTGAACTGTGTGCTTGCCTCACAACCATATATTTCTCTAACAGTTGTATGGATCTTTTGAAGAAAAAGCACCCAAATGTGAATTATTTGTTGGGGGAACTGTTAGAATCCCATGACAGAAAGCTTTTTTTTTAGTCTGCTGATATGTTGCCTGCACCCAAGAGATTTACAGTGAACTACATTGGGCAAAATTTCACCAGACTAACAGAACCAGAGGTGTCAGACTTTTATTACACAGTCTTCCCCTTTGTCAAAACCTGACACATTTCTCACAATGCAACTCGACTTGATTGGAGTCGGAGATTCAGGTGTGTTATGCTAGTAGCGGCTAATGTAGCCTCAAGCTGCTAGCCTCAAGCAGAGATGAGGTTTGGTAAGCTCACTTCTTTGTAACTCTACTGGCTATATTTTATAGCTGTTTGAGTTTTAATTATTATTCTTATTAAAAATGAATAAAGAAAGAAAAAAAAAGATCCGGGGTCCGGGCTATTCATGGGGCTGTAGCCTCGGATGCCCAGGCCTAACGACACTGCTGCTCCACACCCACAGATTTTTTTCATTTTCAAAATTGTAGTCTTCAGCCCCAACTGACACTGACTCAAGTGACATCACTTGACACAATTTATCAGACTTTAAGCAGCTCCGTCTGGAGCCACAAAAGGTTTATATTTTTTCACATATGCAGTAGTACTCCCCAAGACCTGTAAACAGACATTGATGTATAAAATCAGTGGCGTTCCCTTTTAATTATAACTGAAGTTAGAAGAATTGAGATGATAAATAATTTTTAGAACATATTTCAACCTAGTTTTGTGTGTTCTGAATTTGTTAAACCCCAAACACACCTATACTAACAAGCAAGACTTGTACAACTTCACATTCCATTTTGTGGGAACTGTGTAGGAGAAGCCTAATATTTCCCAGTTATCTTGAACATCAATTGCCTTTTATTAGATGACATCTTTCTTTTTTGTTTTTTCATTAAATTTGATTGTAGAAGTTTGCTGCAGTAGAAACTCAAAAAAAAAAAAAAAAGGTGAGTTTTCCCAGGCACCCCTCTGGTCCCCAGACTATTAATATTATCATGTGATTTTCCTCACAGACAAACTCCCACACTCGGGCCCTCAAGAGACAATGCCCCCCCCCACAAACTGAATTTCAGCCAATTTCCCTCTCAGTCTAGAAATCACTGTCTCTCATATCAAATCCTCTTCCCAGCTCAGTATTATTCCCTCTAAACCTTTAAAAGACCTATGGCCCACTGTCATTCCCTGCATCTTTTAAGTAATAATTGCTCCTTAGCTACTGGTATTTTTCCTCCTTATTTGCAACATGCAATTGTGCAACGCATAACCTAACCATAACCTAATCTTGACCCGCTCACCCTCAGTAATTACCGACCTATTTCTGAAATATCTTTCTTATCTAAGGTGTTGGAGATCATTATTGCCTATCAACTGATTGCTTATATGAGTGTTAACTGTATTTTCGATAACCAGTCAGTCTGATCAGATAAAGGTTGAAAGCTCCATCCTGGTCCTGCTAGACTTGAGTGTGGGCTCTGATATAGACCAGTCCATCCTTGTACAGAGTCTTGAAACTTGAGTTGGTCTAAAAGAGTCTGCTCTAAACTTGTTATGCTCCGATCTGTCTAATAGAACCTTTTCTGATGTTGTTGGAAATTCCCCATCTTCTGTTTTCCATTTCACTCATGGCGTTCCTCAAGGGTCAATCTTGGGTCCGTTATTGTTCTCCATTTATATGTTGCCCTTGGGTCAGGTCATTAATAAACATAATGTAGTAGCCAGTTACATGTCCTGTTACAATCCACTAATCATAGCAGCCTAACTCAACTTACCACCTGCCTTTCTTCCTCAAACTTAACGATGACAAAAAGGAAATTATCCTGTTTGCCACACCCAATTCTGTCAGTCAGGTAGTCTGCAATATTGGAGCCCTAATCACATAACATTAAGCCAACTGCAAGAAATGTGGGTGTTTTATTTGATTCTGGCCTTTGTTTTGATGAGCAAGTAAAGAAGGTTGTTCAGTCATGTTTCTTTCAGCTTAGGTTAATTTCAAAAATTTGATCCTTCCCTATCCATTTCTGTAATGCCCTCTACACAGGTATTACTTAGGCTTCCCTCTGTCGCCTTCTATTGGTTCAAAATGCTGCTGCTAGGATTATCACCAGTTCAAGAAAACAAGATCAAAGGGTTCCAATTCTGGCCTCCCTGCATTGGCTTCTCATTCATCTTCGCATTGATTTTAAAATTTTAGTGTTGACCTTCAAGGATTTACATGACCCCTAATTATATCAAAGATCTACTAACCCCTTATGAACCTGGGTGCCCTCTTAGATGGGATAGTGGTTTTCTGGTCATTACCAGAACCCGACTGGTGGCTCAGGGCAATCTGACTGTCACAGTTCGGGCTCCCAAACTCTGGAATGACTTACCTGCTGAGATTAGGTTTGCTAAATCTGTCCCTGCTTTTAAATCTTTTCTTAAAACGTTCTTTTAAAAAAAAAAAGCTTTTATCTCTGTGTGAATTTTATTTTATATAATTTTATCTATATTTTATTGTTGTTTTATTGTATTTTATCTTTTTGTGAAGCACTTTGTAACATTGTTAAGAAAAGTGCTATGTAAATAAAGTTTATTATTATTACTTTCCGCTGGAAAGAATTATACATTTTAGATTTCAGGTGACATCACATCAGTGTTAGTTACTGCATGTGATTCTCTTTGACAAGGAAAACCTTGTCAATTAACAAATTATCAGTTCAAATAAAAATATAAACATTAAAGTAACCCATCATTCTACCCATTAATAAAATGTCACACACTGTAATTTGTTGCTGACCTGGTGTATTAATGGAATATGGTGGCACCAAACATCACAATACATTAGCATGCCCTATTGTTCTACTTTTCTCCTGCCGTCCCAACATGGGGGACATTTTTCACATGCCACTGCACTGCCAAGCTTTCGAAACGTGAACCCCTGCTAGGCCAGACAGCGAATGCAACCCGGCGGTAAAAAAGGTGGTATCTGTTACACAGGCAAGAGGCCAGCTCAACAGTATTTGTTTTAACAGCAGGCTATTAGCAGGCATGCTTGTCTTGTGTATTTACAAGGGTGTCCAATCATGTCAAAAACCCTCCTCTGCAGTAAAGATAAAGGGTTGAATTCCTAATTCATTCTGGCTGTAAAGTATCAAGACTGAGTGGAACTGGATATCACACTGCTTTGAGAGTCACACTAAAGGTGTTGAAATGTTTTCATGTATATGTACAACCTCTCATTTGTGATTTCTTTAAAAGATGTTTGTTGCAAGAAATAGGCCTATACTGATAACCGCTAGTATACACTAAATGTATTATGCTAGGACCACTAAACTACTGCTGGTATGCAAGGAAGTGGATTGTGGTCAGGCAAGAAGCAAGATCTTTTGGGAGGAGGAGGTTGTTGTTATCTGGCATTTACTGCAGTTTGTCTTACTATTTTGAATGAGTGCATTTAAAAGTTAGCCTGTTTTTTGTAAGAGAGATATTATTTCCTCCAAAAAATAAAAGGTATACACACATTTGTTGACAAAAATATAGAATATATAATAACCTTATCCTTAAAGTACTAATTTGCTTCTGACAGTTTTCAACTGTGTGAATGAATTTAGTTAGATTACCAGTTTTATTTAATCCAATTACATGCCAAATGAAAGATAAGTTAAATGTTGTGTTTTTTATCTGACTTGGTTGATGGTAATGCTGATACCAAGCTACATCCTGGTGGACCTGTAACAAGCCCGGCAGAGACCCAAGCACAAAGACCACCCAGCAAGCAATATCAGGTTCAAAAGGCAAAGTCTTTACTTCAGAACTTGCAGGAGAATCCTGCAAAGCTACAGACATGGAGCAGGCAAAAGCAGTAGTCGTAAACAGGCAAAAAGTTGAACTTGAAAGAATGCTGGAAAGCTCGACGAAACATCTAAGACAATCTGGCAACCAGACAAAAGAAAACCTGAGCTATATATTCACACAGATGGCCTAATGAATAACAGGTGAGTAATTGAACACAGGTGAATGAATCAACACTGGCGAGAAAACAATGAGCAAAC
The DNA here is from genome assembly GCA_002120245.1 of Maccullochella peelii. NCBI lineage: Eukaryota > Metazoa > Chordata > Actinopteri > Centrarchiformes > Percichthyidae > Maccullochella > Maccullochella peelii. The sequence continues at coordinate 6,059 of LKNJ01003139.1, read as the reverse complement.
ACAATGAGCAAAACCAGTCTGACAAGGAGCTGATAAGTATGACAGGACCTAGTTACAGGTGAAGGAGTTCTTGAAAATCTTAATATTCAGCACTGATTGTCAACTTGTGTTTTCTTTGCAAAGAGAATAGAAGCTTGTGTAGCTGGGTTTGGAGACGGTAAGTTGCACTGACAGGTTTCACTGTCTGAACATATAAAGCAATCTATGTCACATTATTACATTTAGTCATGTTTTTTTGGAATTTACTCTAGCACAACCCTCCTTCCTTTGCAACACACACAAACCACCAGTCCCCCAGTTGTCCCAAAATAGCATGGCGTAAATGGGTTCAGAAATAGCCCTGAGTTGAAAAGGACTAGACATGGATACCCTGAGAGATTGTTGGGTCTCAAGTTTCATCTCACTTCCTTCATTTTGTTTGCGTCACACATACATTCAGTGTGTGCTTATGGAACTGCAGGGCATATAGGTTCTCATTCTCAACATCTATAGAGTAGACATGGGTTTACACTTTAGCCTATATCGTGCTGTGCAGTTTTAGGTTCAAGCAGGATGAGGGGATTTATGCCCAGAAATTCTGTTCTTCTACAAACAACTAATCAGAGCTTACTAAAATGTGATATCTTTGTTCTATATATTTGTAGAGGGGGACCACACACAATTCACCTTTTCCACATTATTCTCTTTGTTCATGCAGTGTTGTACTGACTCAAAGGCATTCCAGCTCATTCCATCCTGAGGGACAGGGCTGGATTAGAAACCACTTTATATACATTTGTACAAAACACGCACAGGACATCCTATAGGTCAATTGCACCATTCATTAATTAGAGCTTCATCTGTATCACCTGTGTCTCTACCTGTCTGCTTCAAACAGAAGCCTGTTTTAGATCTTAAACTGTGCACATTTAATTTACAGTATATTCTGAAAAAAAAGGTTATGAAGAAACCGAATTGCATGCAGTAATTAGGGACATGATACACCTTTGGGTGTGATTTATTAAATACTTAATGCTACAGTTGGCTTAGTTCAACATGTGATAAGGGTTTCGGGTCAAGATGCTGGAATTTGAGGTCACTGTCTGCAGGGCGGTCTGTTGGTCTACAGTGCATGTACAGGAAATCTGAAGCCTCTATTGGCCTAATATAAATATAGAAACTAAACCCGATGAACTCACAGCAACTGAAAAATGCTATAGAAAGCGAAAAGCAAACTCACCAGATTCGATTGCAACAAAATGAAAAGTATGTTCATTATTAAAAACCAAGTTTCAACAAGGTACAGTATCTTTGGGTGAAAAGGTTTTTAAAAAAAATAATATTTCAGCAGACCTTTCCCCTCACACCCAAAGGTTGTGTTTTCTAGGCAGCTTTATTTATTTATTTATATAATTCAAGAAGACACTGAGGTCACTGTGGACTAAATGAGGTCGTCTTGCAGTCAGCACAGTGCAAAATAAGCATCACATAACAAAAATGAAAAAAAGAATTGCTGTCAGAGCTCCTCAAAGTAGTTGTTTTAATTCTTAGTTCATAATAGAATCATGAAAAAGCCTACAAGTCAACAGCCATGTTATGTGTGGCAGCACTGCTTTGAGCTCAATGCTAACATTATTACAATGACAATGCTAACATGCTGACGTTGAGCATTTACCATATTCACGTCTTAACTTAGCATGATGGCAGCACCAAATAAAAAGTAGCTGAGGCTGATTTGTAATTATGATCTATGTGTGTGAAATGTGACATGTATTTGGTCATAAACCAAAGTATTGGACAAATTAAAATTTTGACCTAATGATGGTGCTACAGGAAAAGTTAAGGGACCACCAAAGTTATTAGAGCTCATCCTCTGTGAACCCTTAACATCTGTACCAAATTCCATGGCATCCATCCAATAGTTGAGATAAACCAAAATATGTCATTAGGATTCATCCTTTGGGGGACCATGAATGCCCACACAAAATGATATGCCAATCCATCCAATAGTTAGCGTGACTAAAACTTGTACAACATGACAGAACAGCTATTACAATTAAATATTTGTGTAATTGCACAACCCAGCTATCATTAGTGCTGATCAACATCTTAATTTCAAAAGACAAAGGGATTCTGATCTGCTGGGAACAATAGAAAACGGGACATGTGCTCTGCAGACTGGGTGGATCAAAGATGGCTGTTGATAGCTTTAAAGCCTTAAAGAACGCCAAATTGATTTATGATGGTGGACTTGCTGTTTCAGCCCTTTACAGCTGACTGAATTACATAAACATTCACCCTTGCCGGATAGAATGGCAATGTTGCTTATAAAGTTTATCTGGAACGTGTTTCAGTATTTATTTGGCTTGGGGTGCAAATGCAGAGCAGCTGTTTGTCATGCTGTTCTGGGTCCAGTGTATGTCACAAGAAGTGCTCGGTAAGGATACTGGGTTTCTCTCTGTTTGTGGTCTGTTGTGGTTAATTGCTCAACAGACTTTCTGTTATGTGAGATTAGCTTTGATGATGAGGATGCTTCTTGACATTGACTTGATTTTCATGTTCTGCTTCATTTCAGTGACACATTTGACAGATGGTTGCTGATTCCGTGTTTGTGTGCAGGCCTATCTTGTGTGTTAGTACATGATAGTGTTGGAAAGTAAGAGGCGGATTCAAAATTTGATTCTAAACTCAAATCTACACCCAAGTTTAAATGTGTTTATTCAGTTGTGTGCGAAAGGAGTTGAACACATATCAGACATTTTCAGCAAAAACATTCTGATACATTACCCAGCACCAAACGGCAGACAGTCAAAAGCTGTGTCTCAGTTCGCGTTCTTCCGTACTTACACTTGCTACTTTGAGTGCATAAATGCGTTCACACTGACAAGTATGGCAAAATGCAGTGCACTGTGAGTACCCGGACGGTGTACTCATAATGGTTAAAAAGTTGAGTGTGGAACGCTGCACACTTCTCACTCTCAATGGTCGCCATCTTGGCTACGTAGCAGAAGGGGGGGCACCACCAACCTATGAAAATGGCGGCCACGGTTGCTATTGTTATGGTGAACACCGGACTAAAAGTAAAATCATGTTCAGTTTTATTCATTTGTGATAAAATTGAACTGAAGTCAAATGACCAAACAAGCCAGCAGATATATTGGCGGGCAACAGTCATGGTCAGATGTTGGCAATAATGCTCCGCCGAGTTGCAACTCACCATTAAAAAGAAGAAGAAGCAGTTAAATGTCGCGATCGTCATTTCACTCTACTCCAAGTGGACAAGTGCCGTGTTCGATTTGAGACAGCACTACCCTGGCACTACACAAGTCAGTACATAGTGTACACAGTGTACTGCATGGAAGTCTACTAATGGAAGTATCTGAATTGAGACACAGCTAAAGTTAGCGACTAGCTGGGGAACATAGTGGAGAATTTAACAGCTAAAGAATCTGATATTTTCCTCAGGATTTGGTAGAGACCAAAGCAGAGCCAAAAGGAGAGTGAATATTAGACTCATTAGACTCACATTCGCCAGGTGGCCAGAAACATGACTCCAAATGAATGCTAATGTTGCTCTGTATTAGCTGGATGTATAATTAAGCAACTGTTTGCCAACAAGTTCGTGATAATATGTCAGTGTTTTGTTCACAGCAGTTATTCCAGGTTTTACATGTTGCTCAGACAGTAAGCTTTCTGGGTATAATTACATCTTTCTTATTAGCTGACATGCCAATTTAACGGAACTCATTCAAGTAACTTGATTGGTTGAAAAAAGAAAAATCTATTTTCTGTGAGAGAGGTGATTTTCGAGTCATGGGAACTGCTACTGTATGTGTGGACATCCCAACAGCCCAAAGCATTTTGTAAAAGATATGACAGCAGTGAATGAGTGAAAGCATTACGGGTCAAACCAAGGGCACACATGTTTATTTTACTTGATTTTCTCATGGTCGTCTGGCTGCATAGGTCCCTCATCTGTTCGATAATGCAAGTGCATCATCAATGCCTTTTAACCAAGTCGACCGGGGATTCAGCTGTGCAAATAAAAGGAAGCAGGTTCCATGCTGGGATGATGTGTTTGAGTTGCCATGTTTGTGGTCTGACACCTGTATGGAGTGAGATAAGGGTCAGAAAATACGAGCTCAGGCTTTGATCATATGAACTGTGCCAGGTTCCTGGATGTGAACTCTTTTACACATCTGCTTTACGACTCTTTTTTTTTTTAATGATAGAGGGAAATGATGTAGCGCCAATGATGAAAGCTTAAATAAAATTGCTTGAACATTAAACAGTCTTTTGAGGGCAAACCAGCCCTGGTTTATCGGCAAAACAATAAGCAGACAGGCAGCATTTGGCGTTGAAAGTAATGAAAATAAATCATTCCTCCTAGCTACAGAGATGGGGCTGAATAGCAAATTGGTGGCTGCACACAGATGATTGTGTGTACGTGCAGCCATGGCTCGAAATGGGATAATATGAGACTGAGGCAAAGTTTCAAATGTCAGATAATGAGCCAGATAATGTTGTTAGGGATTGCACTGAGAGGTCAGGAAGATGAGGCTATCTATAGCAGTATGGCCATAAGGAAGATATGATAAATCCTTTGGTAACCTCAATTTACCCTTTTGTACAGTAGAGTATTGCCCTTTTGATGTACTTTAAGATGCCACAGGGCATACATGTTTTTAACAGCTATAGCTGTAATTTCAATCTGTGGAACAGATGACTGTTCCTTTTCAGCACCACTGCGTCTGTTTCTCCTCATTTAGATTTCTCTCTGATAAATGCATGGATCACGTAGGTTCTTTGGTGGATCACGTAGGTCTTCAGGCACTAAAAACTCTTTAATGATCCCAGCTTGTGCAACTCGTGATTATTTATATACTATTCTTAATTTCCTTAATTGACACAGAGTATCCTTACAATAATTTCAAGGCATTTTTCCTTGCAGGACATGATACGTGTGTAGGTTAGTGAGTATTTAAAGACCGTGGCAGCAAAATAAGCATGCATAGGTATATGACTGAGAAAAAAACAAAAAGAAAACCAAGCTTAATGAGCACTTTTTGACAATTGGCAGACCTGGAGCCTCATTTATCAACAGTTTGTGTGCAAAGTTTTGTATATAGAATGTGATTTATCACTTTCATCTTGTGAGAATTTAGAAGCACTCCTGCCCACATGTATGCAGAAACCCCTCACTATAGGATTGATGAAGGGCAACTGTCTGTGTCTGTTACCAAGGCTGTGGCCTTCATCAGGGTCAAGGGAAGTTGTTTACCATATATGGTTGATTTAGGGGTGTTTCTTTATGCAACAGAGCCTGATCATGCATGAGCACAGCCATATAGGGTGGGTGGGGCTTATTATTGCTGTGTACATGTGATAAATACCAATTTTTTGTGCATACTGGCAGTTCTTATGCACAGATGTAGAAGTGTTTCCATAATCAAGGGCCCTAGATTGCACTGGATGAACAAATTAATCGGATGTGTATCCAGTAACAGCTTTATAGCTAATACAAATCACTTAAACAAACAAAAAAAAAACCTTACATTGGCCCCAATAATGATCCAACAGAACTATTAGGGTAATTAGGTTTTAGACAATTTAAAATTAAACAAATAAAGAGATAAATCAAAAGGGTTTTGTGCAGTCCAAATGTATACTTATTGGCTAACTGTAGGCTGGAAGACCAACATGCGTGTCAGTTTTTTTTAGCTTCACCCCTCATTATCCATTAAACACTGAATTAAATTTAGGTATGAAACAATACCAATTTACAGGTTGGTTTTATTTGAGTCAGAAATGAGAGTGTATTTAAACAATCCATTCATTCAATGGCAGCATGTAACACTGTAATGTTGAAGCCCATTGCCACGTGTTAGGAGATTCAAACTGAGATTACTTGAAAATGACGTGGCTGTCTAAAGAAGGATTCAAGGCCTCATCTTGAAACAAGAGCATGAGCACCGAGAGTAAAGTAGTTTGAAGTTACAGCGATGGAGACAATAACAGTACTTGACATGATCCCTGTAGGAGCTGAATGTGGTGGGGGAAAGGGTGGTGGGGGAAGGGGG
>LKNJ01003138.1:287-60252 GCA_002120245.1 Maccullochella peelii | reverse complement strand
CTCCCTCATCTTTTTAAGTGGGAGAACTTGCACAATTGGTGGCTGACTAAATACTTTTTTGCCCCACTGTATAAAGAATAGGGAGCAGTTTCGTTTGGGGTTTACCCTTTTTCAGGACTGAAAAAGCTTTGTGTGGTTAGTTTTAAACATGTACATATTAACAAATGAAGTCAGCAGACAACCAGGAGTTACAGCTTTTTGTCCAACAATTTTCAACAAAGTTACAGTATATTTATAGGTAAAAAGAAGTAAATAGAAATATATGTCAAGCAATATGTTTAATTTGACTTTAAAGAAAAGAAAAGTTTGTGCAAACATTTGACCTCCTTCCCCACCCTTCAACGGAGAGATGGAAAGTACCATCGAGGAGTGAAGCACTTAGCGCCACTGGAGCTGCTCCAAGGTGAGCAGTAGAAGTGGCTGTACCGAGACATTAATGTGTGTACCATTAGGGACTCGGTTTTACTGGCCGAGGAGGTTACCACACAATACAAAACAAAATAAATGATTGTGAAAGTAAAGCAGAATATATGTCTTTTTAGATATGATAGTATATAGAAAATGTATACAAAGTTATACATATATATCTTAGTAGAATACAAAGTAAAAGTAGTGAGTAGGTATATACAGTGCATACAGTTTGCACACAATTCCCCACAGATTGCAATGATAGAAAGCTCTGGATGTAACTGGTAAAAAAAATTAGATTTAAAATTGAGTGTGAGTTGAACAGTGCAAGCTGTACATGTATTGTATTTCATATAATAGCTTACCAGTAATAGAATGGCATGGACCAATGGTCAATTATAGAGTTCAATTTATTTAATATGAGGCTTTAATCCTCCTGTGGTGTAAGAGACAGAGGTTAGCTAGATGTAAAGTTTTGTTGATGGAGAATAATGTCATCATGCATGTTATTAATGAGAGAAAAAAGGCAGTCGTGATTTTTTTCCCTCTCTCCTCAGACACCAGTCCCCTCTCTCCATGTCTTGTCGCTCCCCGTCTCTCAGTGAGATGCCCCGAAGGCCCACTTGTCACCGCAACATCTGCACCAAGGTCCTCCTGGCTGAGGGGAGGGAAACACCCTTCACCGAGCACTGCCGAAACTATGAGAACACCTACAGGGTGATTGCTGTGTGTGACCAACGATGTAGTTGATTTACGGCAACATTTCTGATAATTACCTGATGCTTTTACCCAGAACAATATTTGAACAAGACTTTTGAAAGAGCTTACAGCCACACTAGCAGCTCTGTGAGGCTGTACTGTGCTTTGAGCTAAATGCTAACGTCAGCATGCTAACATGCTCACAGTGACAATGCTAATATGCTGATGTTTAGCAGGTATAATGTTTACCGTGTTCACCGTCTTAATTTAGCGTGTTGCTGACATTTGCTTATTAGTAATAAACACAAAGTTAGTCGTTAGTTTTGCAAGAATTTGGTCATAAATCAAAGTATTGGACAAATTAGAATTTTAACTTGATGATAGCACTTGATGAAAAGTTTAGAGATCATCAAAGTGATTACAATTCATCATGTGGGGTTTATGAATGTGTGTACCAGATTTCATGGCAATCTGTCAAACAGTTGCTGAGATGTTTCAGTCAAGACCAAAAACTGAGCGCAAGTGCAGGAAGTGAAACATACACTTGAATGCCAAAATTGCAAAGAACATATTAAGCAAAGAGCTTATTTTCCTGTTATTATGGGTCATCATTTTAGAGCAAATTTACAGGTTAAGATTAAGATTTTTGATAAATTGACAAGAAGCACATTATGTTTTAAAGTATTTTATTAGCTTTATATCCATAGTTAGTTTATAAATCTCATGTATTTGGATCTAAATTGGTTAAAACTGCTGCCTCAGCTTTTCTTCCCGGGATGAGGAGCCATCTCTGATCCTCAAAGTGAAACAGTTCCCAGAGGAAGTCATGCTGCTAAGGCAGCAGCATGACTTCCTCTGGGAACTCATCCTCAACCTGTCTAGTGGGCAACAAGGCTTTCACGCTTGGATGCACTTCACCTGGCGTCTGCACACCCATCCAACCTCTGCTGTTTTAAAGACATTCAAACACCTCTTGAGTGTCATGTCTCATGTACCGTATATGTGTGTGTGTGTTTGTAGACTTTCCAGACAGAGATTCAGAATCTGAAGGACCAGGTCCAGGAGCTGCACCGAGATCTGACCAAGCACCACTCCATCATCAACACAGATAAAATGGGAGAGATCCTGGACAGATCGCAGCACATCGACACCCAGATAGCTGCCCAGTACTCTACTGTGGAAACTATGAGGGTCATGTTTGAAGAGGTGCGTCGAGTGATACCTTGATGTTTTTACCTTTTAGTGTGTACCTGCCTCTGCTAGGCAGTTCTGATTCTGAAAAAATGTCTACACTTGTCCTCAGTCATCTCCGTACTAACAAGCTAGTTCTCACCCACTGTTATAAGTTTAGAGTGCTAGGAATGCAAACAGATGGAAAAGAAATATAGCAAATGTCAAGGTATCCCATGAGTCGAATGACTGCAGTCCATGTAATATTTTATTTCATGAGAATCAATCTTACTTCATTTTCCTCACAGATCTGGGATGAGACTTTTCAGCGGGTCACTAATGAGCAGGAGATCTATGAAGGTTTGTCTTCAATTGTGAAAACAAAAAAAATTTATTGCTCAAACGTTTATCTCTTTCACGGTTTATATTTTGATGTTCTTATTTTCATTTTCTTTGTTTACTGATTGTAGCCCAGCTTCATGACTTAATGCAGCTGAAGCAGGAGAACTCTTACCTAACCACTATCACCAGACAGATCAGCCCCTACATCCTGTCCATTGCCAAAGTCAAAGAGAGACTCGAGCCCAGGTGTTGTATTCAGTGGATATATTCCTCCCATATTGTCCATCTGCTGCCATATTGGTTGACTGATGACTGGTGATTGGAAGGAAATGGACGCTCTTGTTGCCTCCAAAGTAGCTTTGATATGGGGGGGGGGGTATGTAAAGTATTGGGATGGATAAAGAAAATGACGACAAAAAAATATTATATGTCTTATAAACAAAATTGTAATTCCGGATTCTTATGCCTGAATTTCTTGCAAAATTGTAGCGTCACCAAAGTCAATGCAGCTTTCCCCCACTTTTAAAGCTGCCTTGTTTTCCTTTAAAAATGACCAACTAAAGTGGAGTTATACATTAAAGGATAAGGCTTACTAAATTACATTTTTTTATTGTCAACAAATCCCATGAAAAGACCAAAACCAACAGTGAATTATTTATTTTAACAAATATACAGACCTTCACTGTTGTTCAAAAACTATTAAAAACACATCAGTGAGCCACGTCGTTGCACTGGGGGACATTACCGTGAACATGGGCACTGCAGTTTATCTTCACTCAATTCCACATACACTGTTCTGCTGCAGTGAATACTCACTGGAGCAGCAAATGTATATTAATCCACGGCTGAAAATAGTCCCCAACAAATAGGCTACTTACTCCTGTTTGCGTAAGTGTTTTTTTTTTTACAAATGAAACTATCATCATCTTCAGTAGGAACAAATGGGCTTGGAGCTGAGTGCCACAGACATCGTGGTGAAGTATTTAGAGATAGACTAACACATGTTGGTTTTGTTCTTTCCGTGGGATTTGTTGACAATAAGAAAAATACAGAATACCACCAGCATTGTCCTTTAACAGCACTGACAACTAAAGAAATGGTCATATTTCAAAATTTATTTTCTAGGTTTCAGGAGCCTAAAGAGCACCATGACGACCGCACAGAAACAATGCTGAAAATCTATGAAGACAGCACAATCGCTAAAGACACTCAAGACAGGTGACATGATTGACAGCTGTAGTTTTTCTATATTTAAAGCATCGTGTTAAGTAGAATGTTTCAGTTCTGTGATTTGGCCAAGATTTCAAAAATATACAGTCTGTTTTATGTTTTCTTGTACTTTACATGATGATTTAAGGACCGCACTCTTGTTAGTAAAATGTCTCAACTGATTTCCTCCGGCTGGATTATAATAAAGGGCTTGAGTTGTGTATTATGTCTTCACTGCTCCATCATATATTTGGTGCCTTTATAAATCTATAGGGGCTGGATATTCTTACAACAATGACACAGTCATTCAGTCATCAGTCCAAAAAAAAATAACAACCAGACATCAAAATTTGTGATAATAAATACCCTAAATGTTACATTAAATAACAGGTTTAGTAGTAGCAGTATATAGTATAGTATATAACTGCCATCAAAATAGTAACATTTATTACATAAATGTTCATGTGTTGGATTTTTGGGTGAAGCACCTCATTTATTTTGTCTTGACAGTAACAACCAGACCTGTGTCACAGACCAAGACAGGGACAAGAACAACCGCCCTCTGATCCTCGAGTCGGGGGAGAGCGCTGTCAAGACCAATCGTCCGGGCAGGCAGAGGGTTCCCACGGAGATGTCCAGCCACAATGAGATGCCTTCATAAACACCGTGTCATTTGATTTCTGTCCCCTTCTCCCCTCCCTGCTCCTGTGCAGCAATGTGACTTAATTGAACCATAACAAGTCCAGGATGGTATGTGACTTCCTCTGCTGTCCAGATACTGTACATAGCAGTGGGGAGCTGTCAGCAGCCCTTGGATAGACACTACCTGGACATACATACATGGAGGTTAAAGACTCACTGCTGTCAGAGCAAGACATGGACAGCCTCCTTGTTCAAAATGGACAGAGATAACAACATCATAAAGAATCGTTTTGGTGTTATTTAAGAACCATGAACTGCTTTAGTGAGAAAACAGAGTGAATAATATCTTACTTTCCTGGATTGCCTTTTGTTGCTCTCTTTGTGCTTTGGCTGTTAAAATGCTGAGAGTGTGAATTATCGCTGTGTCTTTTTTTATTTTTTATTTTACAGTGTGTGAAATGGCTTTTTGCAGCATCCATTCTTTGCATAAAACATTTTTTTTTCTTTTTGGAAGCTGGAGGCCGATGATGGATGACCGCCCAGGTCCGATTCCCCCAGAAGATTGTTGAACCGGTGTGACAGCACAGATGGAACGCAGCAAACGCAATGATGTGTGTGTCATTCAGGGTGTCAGTGTAGGTCACATGTTGATGTGTGTCATGTGTAGCATCTCATGCATCTCCAAAATGAGGCAGTCTTTTCCAGGATGATGTCTGCAGTGGGGGGTTTTTTCCCTCTCTGCAGTTTCCACATCTACATGCAAAAAGTGGAAAAAGCTAGAATTACAGAGCTGTGTGAATGTAACTGGCCTTAGCTTAACCTCGATCTCCTGCTAGTTTTTTAGACTCCACACTCATCCCCAATATCCCAGCCGACCAAGGCGCTGTGTACTGCTGTAGGAAATATATTCCTCTCGGTTTGCCTCTCGACTTCATCGCACATCAGTGTCTGCAGCATGTTTTAAAGCATTTGCCCTGAAGGAAATCAGCAGGTAACTTTCCTTCTCACTTACTTCCACTTACTTCCCGTCTCCTCCTTTTCCCCCCTGTATATTCTTCTTAAAGTGTAACTACACCCTCAAATTCAGCTAGAACTCTCCCTCCCAGCAAATGTTTAAAAAATGCAACGAGTGAGGGAGCAACAACAGTAGGAGGCGTGGCCCCCTATAAATTTCATGACGTAGACAGGTCCCAACCGGTTGACTCTATGTCAGCATTGGCCTTGCAACGTTCAGGGCTGATTTAAAACTGTAGATGGCGTATTGAGCCATTTTCAACCAATGAAATTTGGTAAGAAATGTCAACATTAACACCAGCATTGATGTGTTTCATCACAGTACAGTCATATCATTTGGTTTACAGCTCAAAAATCACATTTAGTGTGTAGTACCTCTTTAATTAATCATGTTGGTATTTTAAACAAATGCCATGTTAAAGGGAAAATCCGGTATTTTTAAACCTGGGCCCTATTTACACAAATTTTGGGGTCGAAATGACTAATACTTACCATTAGTTTTGGAGCTGGTCTAGTAGAGCGCCCTTTAAAACTGACAAGAAGTGGAACAAAGGTATTTACCCTGCTACTGCAAAGGCAGGAGCTAAAGGAGCTGCCATAAATCATGAGAAAATTTGAATTTGAAATAATTTAAGGAGATAGTGTGGCCAACTTTTTGCCAAGAAAAACAACATCTTTGAGAAACACAGAGCTTAGTACACAGGAGTGATTCAAGGTGAAACCTCCACACCTGCTACCAGCGCAGAGACAGGAACGACCCCTTTTTTTCGGCGCAGGTAAGGATGGTAATGAGGAGCGAGACTGATGGCTTCAGCACTCAGAAGGAGAAGGTTATTTACATTACACAGCCAGAGCTAAAATGGGTTTGTTCAGAACCACCGCTTTACAGGAAATATTGGGGTCATGGTGGCCTTAAGGAACAGTGCCGCTCTGCAGAGGAGTCAGAGGTGCAGATTCATTAAAAATACATTTGTGACAGCAGAGTAACAAATGGCTGTGCCTCTGCTCTGGTCCTGTACTCCCTCCCCGTGGTCATTCATCATCTGCACTCATCGAACTACCTGGTCCACGTTCACTGTTCATTATTCTCTCTGTCCCCGTCTCTGCTGGGCTCCCTCACCTACTGTTTGAGGGGGCAGGGGGACCCCAAGGTTATTTCACTCCAAGAAAAAAAAGTTATTTTTTAGAGGCATTCATGGCACATTTGGAGGCAAAGTTCATAGAGAGATGCTCCTCATTTGTTTAACAATTAAGACAGGACACACCTTTGCTCCACTCACTTTACAGCAGGTGCCAGTGTAGACACTTACAGAGGATATGCTGCAGGAAGAACCCTGCCTCCAGGGCTTCATTCTTTAAACTGTAAAGGCTTCATCATATAAACATTAAAGATCAAATGAAAGTTTAATGATCTCGATGGAAAAATTGGGTCACTGAAGAAATAAAAGAGTATAACATCAAGAAGAATACAATTAGAGCAAATAGAACAGATTGAGGATAAAACCACAAATGGTTATTTAATGATGGTGAAAATACAGTTAATAGTCTTAATTATGCTGCACATACAGAACTGCAGTTGGATCCAAAGATTTGGAATCTAAAGACAGATTTACAGGTTCATATATATTTTAATGGATTATTATATTTGGTTTATGGATTTTGGCTTTCAGATAAGATAAGAGCATAGGGAGTGGGGGGGTATCACATCTACCGAAGAGTTTACAGCAAACTAGCCTGGTATATGGCAGGTTAGCTTGATCGTAACCCCTGATCACAGGACAGTTTAAAGGAATAGCTTGACATTTTGGGGAAAATTGTTATTTGCTTTCTTGCTGATAGTTAGACTGGAAACGGGGGGAAACAGCTAGCCTGACTCTGTCTGAAGGTAACACAATCTGCCTACCAGCACCTCTAAAGCTCACTAATGAACACGTTTGTGTTAATCTGTTTATTCACTTTACTTCCAAATATTCTCTTTTGGTTTAGTTTGTGATAGTGCTTTTTGCTTCACAATATTTTCTTTTCATACAATTGCTTTTATTCTTACTCCTCTGTGAATATCTGGATAACTGCATTTTACAGGTCCGCGAATTTCATGTAGATTACCCCCATGTTACTCCAACATTAACCCCAAAAGTTATCAAAAATTACCCCAACATTATTTAATAATTATATTCAGCTATTTCCCAATGAGCAGGTAATAAATAGCTGGTTATTTCTTTAATACTTTTCCAGGAAAGTAATACGAAGTTAACTGATATCCATGATTACAAATGCTTTAGTCCCAAGTCCGCCGTTTCCTGGCAAGATGATAATTAGCAAGTAACTTCTTTGAAATTGTACAACCAATACAATACAATCAAATAATTGTATAATTATATACTATTTCCCAATAAGCAGTTAATAATTAGCTGTTCATTTATTTTAAATAGTTCTACCAAGTTAATAATATCTGTCTTCAGATCTCTGTCTTCTTCATTGTAAATTGTTGTGATGTGTTTAGACTCGTGCACATGCAGATTCCTTTACTGTTCTAAAGAGTTTAATGAGCTGAATAGGTTTTGTGTAACAAACTTAAACTGTTTAAGTTAACTTAAGTCAGGCTTTTCACAATAAGTCCAGCTTTTCTTTGCCTCCTTACAGGAATGCCCCCTGGAGACAACAAGCAGCTTTTTTTTTGTTTGTTTGTTTTTACAGTGTTTGCTTTGTTTTATTTTATTTTATTTCCAACATATAAAACCAATCGCTCCCTTGCCTAATGGCGAGGGATTTGTTGAAACTCCTTCTCTGCTGGCTGGCTACTGTGGACTGGAAGGTAATTGGAATCAATTTTGATGCCGTTATCACCGGTGACAGATGCACAAGGCCGAAGTGTGAAAAGGTCAAGGGTTGAGGGAGCCCTCCCAGGGGACTCGGGATGCTTGAGGCATAAAAATGTCATCCCTGAATCAATTTCACATGTGAACACTGGTTTAATCTCTGATGGCTTTTGAGCATGACTAGTTGTGTTGGCCACAGAGCAGCTCCAGGCATCAGGTGGGGGTTAAGTAAGATGTTTACGATAGGGAGACTATTACTCCATCATTTTCTTTACTGAGATCTTCCCATCCAGGCCAGGGATTATTTCTTCTGTGCACCTAAACTCAATTACAGACATAAGTCAAAGCATGTCAATATCTTTATCCCCCCCTGCCCCGTACTGTATAATTAACCCAGAAGTCATAGCCAAGGGTTTTTCGTTTGACCCCAGCAGCTCTGAGGGTCATATTTTTTATTCCTATCCTCTTGGCCTACATCTGAAAGTGTGTCAAGGAGAAAACACGCTATTTGCATTTTTCTTCATATTTATTTATTTAAAAATGTTTAAGTATGTAAAGATATTTTTGGGAGTCTGGGCCGCTGAGTCATTGTCTTCTGAGAATCAGAAGAAAGAAAACAGAGAGGATTGGTGAGAGGACTCAGAGAGGACCCCATAACAAGGAGAATAGTCTGTGTTGAATAAAAATGGTAAATTGAGGTTATATGACTTTGATCATGGTATCGATTGTGATATTTTTGTAAGTTTGAATTGATAGGCAAAATATTACAAGAAACCTGCAGCAAACCTGCAAAGTCTCAATGTTATTTGAATCATTATTTACCTCAGGCACTTCAGTCACTCGTCATATGTGCAGCAGCTTTTCTATTTTACAATTATATCGGAGTAAAAATTTTAATTTTCACTGCCATATGCTTTCTCAGGAATAAACACAGATACCTTCACAAAAATCTATTGGCCAATTTGATTTGAGAAATATTGGTCACTTCAAGATGCTGTAAATAAGACGTTTCTTATTGTGTTGGAAGTCTGCAGCCCACAAATTCATTCTTTCAAAACCTCTCCAGGGATCGTCACTAATGCAATAACAGAGCTGACAAATTGAGTTCCTTTTATTGCATCGACCGACGACGGCAGCGAGCGAGCGTGTCCTTGACTCGGAGGAATCACAGGCGTGAGCCTGAGGATGTGTCAAACCTGCATGCATGCAAGACTCAGGAGAGACAGCCCAGCAGCTCCTTATTAATCAACAGCTTGTTGGGCGGCTCCCCCTCCATCTTCACCTCCTCCCCCACCTCCTCCTCTCTTCTCCCTCACCATCCTCTTCCTCCTCTCTCCTTTTCTTTCACAGCCACAGCCTGCCGTTCTGGTCAGGAGCTCAGCACAAATGAACCATTAACACAGGTTATTAATTAAGACCTCTCCTTGACGCTTTCACAAAAACAAAGAAAGAGCCCAACAGCAATCAGTGTGGAAATCATGAAAAAAATAAGATAACACTGATTACTGTGAATAATTTTTAACAGATAATTGTGTTACCTTGCATGACTTCAACATCAAATTAACTATGATAAATTTGGTTGAAATTCCTGGCAAATTACAGCAACATATAAACTTGTTTCCCCTTTCATATTTGGGTTTCTGCAACCTGTGCAGTGTCTGATTCTTTCAGTTTTATGGACAGCTATTGGCTGACATCCCTTTTGGCTGACCTACAGTATATATGGCAAATAACCAATATACTGTAGATGCAAATACATCAGTGCAAACTGGCTCTGTAGCCTCTGAATTCTTCCCTTTTTTTACTGCTAACTTTAGAGAAACTCATGAGAACAAGAGAGTCAGAGTGAAGTGTCAGTTGAATAATTCAGGACCTGATCAACTATATTCGTGTTTGTTTGTTTATCCAAAAGTATTTTGGTGCGTTTACTGAGTGCTAATACTTAATACAGTTATTTACAGCAACTGGGTAAGGCCATGGGTCCAAACAGTTCCCAAATAATTTCCTGGATAACACTATGTAATATGGTGCTATTATGGAGAAAATAGTAGTTTCCTTGAAATGAAAACCCAAAGAAATTGTAATTGCTATTCATTGGTTAGTCATTTATTATTACAAACTTTGCCTGTGTCACGGGACATGACTGGGAGTAACAGGAGGTGGACCCAAAGGCAGACAGCTGAGGAGGCTCAGTTTCCAACAGTTTCGAAGATTTATTTAAGTGCTTGCTTGTCGGTACAAGCAGGCAAGCAAACAAGCAGGTAGTCCAGGTTCAGGAAAACACAGAGGGACAAGAAAATGTCCAACTCAGGGACATGAAAACAAAGCAGTAGGAACACTGAACAAATCACATACACGAGAAACAACACAAGACAATGAACCCACATGAACAAAGGACAGGGACCAGTATAAATAAGGACAAGACTAACGAGGCAATCAGGGGCAGGTGAGTAATGGGGAACAGGTGAAGACAATCAAGGATAACGACACAAGGGCAGGAACACACAGGAAACAGTGACTTCAAAAGAAATAAAACAGGAAACCAAAACAAAGATTACAGATCACATTTTTTACATTGTTTTCACGCTCAGCTGATCTGCTGTACGCTGACAAAAATACAAGTTACACTGTCTATTAATTGGAATGAATTTGCTTTAATTATTAAATAATTAAATAACAGAAGAGTACCATTTTAACATTGTCTCTGTTTTCCCCTTATTTAGCACCACATTACATAGTTCTTTCAGGAAACATACTGGGAAAGTTTTAGGAAATTGACCCAAAAATGAAGCATTACATTTAACTGCAAGGATACTGAGTCAGTTATCCAGCCTACATGCCAAACTTGTTTTAACATTAAAATGCACCTAAGGTATTTAATTATTACTGTTTGACAGCCCCCCTCGAAAATGAGCATACACTTGTTGCATAGTTCTGTCTGTCTCTCAGTGCAACATGGCAGCTCTAGTGCTTTTGCTCCAGACGGACTGACACCAAAACGTGGTGTTTACTGCTCATATTTAGAAAGTAAAAATGACTTGGCTGTTGAAAGTGCAGCTGTTAATGGTACATACATGCATATGGATGTGTACAAGATTGCTGCTGCTGCAGCGGTAATACAATTTCCATTCATGCTTTCTTTAGAGGCACTACTATATACAAAGAAACGACTTACTTCAAGGGCTCGCAGCTCCACATGCCTACTCACTTGAGGACAAAAGACCATTCAAGCCAACCAGAGTTACTGCCTCGCGATAATGAAAGCCATCAGAGACAGAAACCTTGACTACAAGTTCGTATTCTGTGTGTACTACTTCAAAACGTATGTAATTAATTGAGGAACACCTGGGGTATGGGTGAAATATGAAAATCAGGTGTTATTTACATTCCAGGTGCATGCAGGACTATCACTGTAATTACTCTTGTTGTTATTTGCAATGTAATAGGCAGCAGACAGAAAGAAGTCTTTCACCCTCACCCTTTTTTTCTTCACATTTCTGTGTCATTTTAAGTCAAGTGGTGTTGTAGTGTGTATTGTACCTGGTGGCTGAGATAAGTTCTGACACGTTTTTGGCACTCATTGAAAAGACTGAATGTGGTATGGCTCTGGGAATATGCACAGTGGAGTGCAAAAAAAGGGGCGAGTACGGGAAAAGCAGGAAGATAAATGTGTGGTCTGGTTGGATAAATAAAAGCAGGGCAATAAAGAGATCTCTGAGAGGAGCAGGGAGAGCGTAAACAGAGGTGTGTGACAGAGCAGAAGAAGAATGGAGAGAGAAAAATCTGAAACCTTGCATTGACATGAGTGAGAGGTCGGTCTCAAAATGCTTCATATTACTGTGCATAGAGATGCAAACGCTATGTTAATCCTAACCGACATACAGTACGTATGTTTTATCTGTGTTAAAAAACTTCATTTGACAAATGTTCTACATCGTTGTTCTTTATTTTTAAGGGGAAAAAACAACTTGCCACATAAAATGTCAAATCAGAAGCAACCTTGAAATGAAAAGGCCTGACAACAACAATCACCCTGATGTTGGAAAACCAAAACAAAATGTGGCAAATATGACCAGTCAAGAAAAGAGCATTTTGAAAAATCAGGACCAAAATGACAGCAGAGCTACAGTATTTTCATGAAAACATGCATCCCACATTGTCCATCTTTTCTCTTATAGTTTTAATTTAGTTAATTCAGTAGTCTTTGCATCTTTTAAAGTAATCAAGCCTTCAAATCGATTCTTTCTCAGAACAAGAGCTTAAGCTGAAGCAACTATAGCCGCCTTATTTTAGGATATGCCCACCTGTTCAGGAGGATCCTTGAAGCAAATGAACCAGCATGACAAAAAAAAAAAAGATACATCTTCTTGTCATGTTAGATATTTCTACACTTTCCAAAAAAAAAAATTTAAAATAGGTATCAAGATAATAGAAATTACTTTTTCACAGTAAAATGATCTGTTAGGTGTCTCTTACAGGATGCAATGAATCATTAACTTCATTAAAGACCCTTTTGAAATGCCTTTTCATACCTACAGTCTTCCTGGTGCAAAAATGTAGCTTTTTGTATTCATTTTATTTAGTATACAGAATTACAAAAACAATGTCTTTCTCAATACACAAGCACCAGGCAGCAGAGTTTTTGTCCTGGTGGTGCTGTTCTGCCAAGTTATCACGCAGAGCTGTTAGTGGCCACCATGTGGGATTGCAGTGATTTAGTAAGAGGTTCTTACAGGCTCACTGGGCGTGGAACTAGCGATGTTATGGTTCAATCACAAAAGACAGTCTAGGCTAGTGTGTCTCAGTGCATTAAATGAATTAAGGTATAATTACACGAGGTTATGTGAGCAAATAAGGTGTCTCTTGTGATCTCTATGGCTCAAGAGCCACTGGTACTACAGTGAGACTGACATGGTTACCACATATCCATTTCGTCACGTTGGTCAACGTGATTTCAAAACAGGAACTCAAAACTTGAAGCACTTTCAAAAGAAAACTGCCTGTAAAAAAAAATAAAAAATCCAAATGACGCAATCAGTTAGTAAAATCAACCCTGCAGCCACAGTGTCTGCTTTCCTCACACTCTAACCACTATCAACATTACATAATAATTTGCACACTAAAACTGAGAGTTGATGTGCGATAATGCACACTGTTCACTGAAGATGCAAATATATACATATATAACGCTGAACATGTCAATGTGAAAAAAATCTGTCATATCCACTGTCTTTATACAGTAGGAACAGATCAACAGCTATCAGAGGCTGCACAGTATGTGGTCTGTAATTTATTGAAATAAGTTTTACATTACAAAAGAGTGTTTATGGCAGTCTAGAGGTCCTTCACTTACATGACAATAACTATAAGAATGATACATTCAAAATGGTTTGAAATGAGAAAATGTTTTTTTATGCACGGTGAACTGATCATTACTCAATCAATACAAAAGTCTTTATGATTGCATGTGTTTTTCATAGTTACAGTGCTAGATATGACAATACTCTTTATACGGACTTTGCATAGATCAGAGAAATGAACAGTGCCCGTCTGTGTGCTGCACTGCACTTTGAAGGTCTTGCTCATTTCTTGCTCAGTTATGAGAAGAAAGGCCTGTAACTTCAATTTGGCCATCATGTCCTCAACTCAGCCGAAGGATTTCACAGCTCTTATTGGAAAAAGTACAAAAAGGCACAAGGTAGCTTCTAAGTCACGACATTGAACATTCATTTTAGTTCTCTTGTGTTAAAAAAAACTGTCCAGCGCTTTAAGCGTTGCTGTGCCGTAAAGCAAAGACTAACTGGAAAATAATAATTATGTACTGCATACAAGGAGAAAGTAATAATTTACAGATCACAAAGAGAATCTTGATGTCTGTAAGTGCCACATTTGTAAAAAAAAAAAAAAAATGACCCACTTGGAAAAAAGTAAACTGACAAAACTGCTGCAGACACAACAGTTCCATTCAACACCTCGTTACTAAAAATAGTAGACGGAAACAACAGTAACACAGCATGGGAGTGGTGGAGCAGTGTCTCCTCTGTATTTATACAGCAGTTATGTGCCTGCTCAGCAAAAAAAAAAACACATTACCACCTTTGAAGAAAAAAATTTAATGGGTTTAATTATGCCATGTTTCATTCTAATACCCAAACAGAGCTAATGATTTATCATCATGAAAGTATTAAAGCTGTTGTCAGTGTAGCAATCTGCAGCAGGCCGACAGTATAAAACACAGGGGCCGATGTGGAATCAATTGTTAAAAAAAACAAAACAATTGCCCCTAAGCACTGCACTGCTGCATAAAAAGTCAGAGGAAAACACTGCAACTGTTCACCGCCTGGTTCTCTCAGTATGTGCGGACTCCTGGTTTGCTGTCCTGGGCCTGGTTGAAGGGATTCGCCGGGCTGGAAGACTCATCCTGCTGGTCAATGGACTGGTAGGCATCTCTGTTTCGTGATACAGAGGGGAAACCTGCAGAGACAAGCCAAAAAGTCCTCAACACACACACACACACACACACACACACACACACAACCCCTGCCACGCAAATGTATTATTCATAATCATATCTGCTTAGAAACACTGCGACTAATCAAGGAATATAAACACAAGAAAGGAACCCTTAGAAAGCTTCTGCGCAACTTATTTTTTCTTGATTTTTAAAAAGGTCCACACTCATTTCTCCTCGCACAGATTCATGACACAGTTGGGCAGATTTGTTATCTTGACTTGAGCATCTGGCCACCTCTGGATAAATACAGATTATACTGTTGGAAACTGTCTTTGCCTACATACAGTAAAGCCTTTGATGGACGCTGGACTAAGAAAACAGCTAATTACAGGCAAAAAACCTTGTTGAGTGGTGCTGAAATTCTTCTCATTTCATCACTCTTTTTTTTATATCCACTACAGTCTGATTAGCAGCTTGTTCTGAGGCTAGTTGAAGAAGAGGTTATGGCCACATGAACAGGCTCAGTGATCTGAGAATGGGTCTGAAAAACCTTCAACAGAATCTTCTAATATACGTAATCCAGGATTCTTTGGAGCTGTTTACACTGAAAACCTGCCGGGGTGCAGCATACCTCATGTAAACATGCTTTATAATGAATTCTATGAAGGCACTGACATAATCCATCTGAAAAGTCTGACAGGACTCCCTATGATGTTTAAAAACAAACAGAATACCAACGACATGACGCTCTTATCTCGACATGGCCCAGAGTCCTGTTACTGTGACATGCACATATTAATACTAATCAAACAAGTCATTTGCTTTCATTGCAGATGGATTAATACTGCACAACTGTGATTTATTGTTTTATTTTATTTAAAAGCATGAACATGTATTAATATTTAAAAAAAAAAAAAAACTGCATCAATAAACATTCAATAACCTGTCTTTACTCTAAGCGTGCATCTTTAAACAGGTCACATTCATTGTCTATTATGAGTCAACATTATGTTGACTTTAATTAGGCTGATTTGAGAATGTGCACCATCATGCTGCCCGGCTTTAAATATATGCAAACAGAATGCACAAACACAAATGAGGTGTCTGGAGAGTAAAAATCTGAATAATACATAGATGCAAACTTGCAGAATCATATAAACCCATATAATGCAATAGGTATCAATACAAACATACTGTACTGACAAACACAGCTATTCAGGCAGGTATGGGAGGGTAAGGATGAAGGATAAATTAATATAAATAACAAAAAAGAGAAAGATGGGTAACAGAACATGAACAAGACAACAATTGGGAAAGAAATACCAAGAGGAAGAAAAGTCCTGCAGCCTGATTTGTAATCTTACTTCCTGTGTGGGAGAGGATGGAAGAGGATGATTGGAGAAGAGAAATGGTAAAAAGGAAGAAGCCAGGAATCAATAGCGGCGGCCAATAAAGGCACTGTCAGCACTATCCGTAGTGCATTGACTGTCCACAGAGGTCTCTAAGTCTGAGAGGTCAAAGGTCAGCAGTGGAGGAGAAGAGAAGAGAAGAGACACAAGACAAATGGTCAACTCATAACAGGAAACACAAGACACAACACACGTGTTCACTTGGAAAAAACAACGCGACAGTGTGACAGCAAGACAGACTGTGAAGGTTGAAATGATGACATGCAAGAAAAGAACAGGGAAACTTAGGTTTTGACAAATTCCTACACATGACGATTACACATTACTCGACTGCGTAACCACAAGCCAGCTGAGAACATTCAGGGGAAATGCCTGTGATTTCCGCAGCTAGCTAGCTAATTAACATTAATGCCGTGAGTTGGTTGAAAACTCTCTGTCCAGCTGACTTTTAAATGCCTCCAGTTGACACCTGAAACCTGCAAAAGGGTCTTAAATATGCATTTGATGCATATGTGATAGCTAAACCAGTGCCATGTAATGATGCTAAGAAAGACTCTTGGTATTGCGGGGTAGCTAGCTAGCCCTGGTATTACATTACGGTTTGATAACAGGAAAAATTAAATATCAGACTGTTATTTTGTTTTAACACAACACTGTTTGGATGCTTACTATTAAAAAAAAAAACACAGGACAGGACTCACTGATGTGCAAATGTAACGCTAAATCCAATCGCTAACGTTACCCTAAACTCTAATATAGACCCCAGATCCTACACATTGAGGATTGTTCAGCAAACGTTCAGTTTAATGTTAAATGTGTGATCGCTCAGTCTTCCAGCCTCTATTGTATTAAACAGAGTGTTTTAAACCAGCATAAGAGGTGCTGCCATTCAAACTTGAGGGATAACTGAAAACCTGAATCAACAGTTCACTCACATGCACCTGATTGCCTGGTTCCCAGAGTGCTTGGTGCAGCAGGGGACCATGTTAATGGCAGCTATGCAATCAGACAGCAATTAAAAGACACATTGTCTGAAACTAACATTAGCTACACTCATCAGTCACTACGCAGCCAATCACAGTCTAATGGATGTACATGCTGTGTGTATGTGACGTTAAAAGCAAAACCACAGAGAGAGCAGATTCATCAATATTATCAATTATCCTCCAAACAGTCAAACCAGGACGTATTTTGTCAAGTGTTGGTTGCAATGCAGGAGAAATTTCACTACTTTTCCCAGTGTGTAGTGTAATAAATTACTTTTTTAGCTGGTAATATTACAGTTAATAATAAATTACACACCCCCTCTTGCTTTATGTTTGTCATATTTGTCGTTCTTCTTTTATGAAGACAAACACTGAGCGAGTGTAGGCAAGAAAAGCTCCCTGCATGGAACCATTCTCACTGCTACCATCTAATTCCTACACTACAAATAACAAATACGCCCACTTTTGGTTAATCCATATAGATGAAGCCATGAATAACATTTTCACGAATGTAAGAGTCCAGCAGAAGTCACAGCTCAGTGGGATTTGTGATGGAAAAGCTCTCAGCGGTGCGAGTCCTAAAATCAATGGCCACACACGGTTAATCAAAGATCACATCTTGAGTATCTCCTGACCAGTCAATGGAAGAAGTGAACTTATCATTTATTTGCCCACAAGGAGAGAGCTATATACTCAACGGTCAATAACGACACAAAATCGTTGTCTCTGCTCTAGCACAGACTCCATCTCTGTTTCTTTCACATCAATCATGTGCTATTTTTCCATCAAGGCAGATAAGTTTTTCAGCCTAATATGTTCCTGCACGCAGTATAAATTGGCGGCCAGGATGACACACAGATGTTATAAACAACTCGTGGAGAAATGATTTCCTTCCCCGGCCGAACTGCAGCTCAGATATTTTGCTGCATTTGAAATGTCTTGTGACTGTAACTAATTAGTTTGACTGTGGACTTGTCTGCAAGTGGTTTAGCACAGAGTCTTCCCAGTTTGTGCTGCACTTGGCAGGCCTTTCATGACAAACGGCATCAAACAACATAGGTAGGATCTCAAAGCGCCTCTGGACACATGCAGCACACCGTACCTGCAGCTTTGGTCACACTCAGGTCTGGGGATCTTTTGTTTTGTGGGGAGCAGGAAACCTCAGACATTATAGATAACTTCTCACTAGTTCTGAAATTATATCAGAATGTATACTTGCTCAATGAAACCTTGTTTTGTTATGTCTTTTCTGTGCCATCTGCTTCTCAAAAGGGAATCAGATCACACTTATTGGTTTTCTAATTATAAATTCCAGTATTTTTGGAAGCGTTTAAATTCCTGTTGATGTCTTTATCAGAGCTAAAAATCTGTGCAGTACCTGCTCTTCTTCATAACCAGCCTTATAGTCACATATGATCACTTATTCAAAACGTCTGCATGTCACTGCACTTGACTCATCTTGTAGCGCTTACCAAAGTTAACGTTGTAATCTCCTCCACGCTCGCGGTACATTTGGTAGACAAAGAAGCAGGACACAGGTTTCAGCAGCAGGCTCAGGATGGCCATTCCTACGCTGAAGCGAAACACGTCCTTTCCTCTTTCTGCTGCGAAGTCATTCAGCGGGTAATAGATCCCAAAATGGATGATGTCGGTCAATATCGTCACAACCATCCCCATCAGAAACTACAGGAGGAGTGCAAAAGAGAAAGACATCTTAATGGACAGAGATGGTGTGCCAGGCTTTTGGACATCCTGTATATGTCAGCATGGAAAGTGCTTTCATGCTCTGAAGTGCCACCAGATCTCTGCAATTATGCCACAGGGAAAGAGTCCTTGCTATAAAATAAAGTCATTCCAATTCTGAGAAAAGAGTTTTCTGAGGGGAAATGAGATAAAAAAGTCTAACTGCACACATACAAACTGGACAAAGTGGTGCCAGGAAGTCAGAATGAAAAACATAAGCAGCGCAGACGAAAATAAGATAGAAAACATTGAATTTAGAAATGTCTCTGTTGCTTTTATTATCTGGGACAGGCAAATCCTGAAATTTGAGAAAGTGAAGCCTGGAGTTAATAATTAAAAAAAAAAAATAAAAAAAAACATGCAGTAGGCTACATAGCACATGATGAAAAAGGACTATCTCCCAGATCTTGTACAAGTGAGTGAGTGGTTGATTTGACTTTGAAGATGATTCATGAACCACAAAGAATTCAGCGCATTAATTCTTTTTTCAACTTTCCTTTCCACTTTGCCCAGCTCAGTCTTTACGTGAGGGACCGTGGGTGTGAGCAACAGTGACACTGGACTTTAAAGTACACAAGGTGAAAGGCTCTCCCATGGCTACTCCCCGATGGCAATGACAGTCAGAATCCATTACTGTCAAAAGTGTCATTGAAAGAGACTCTGGACAGCTATTTTTTCTCAGTGGCCCTCAGCTGTGGTGTATTTGTTGGCATCCAACACACCTTTACAGCCAATGTGGCAGCCTGGGGCCGCTTTCACAAAGATAAGACTTTGAACAGTCAATTCATCCGTTGCACAAAGCTGTCTAGTTCTTGACCATCTTGATTAGGAGTAATTTGCCAAGAATTCTGGGTAAATTAAGACTTTTCTTCAAACTAAACAACATGGCTGAGCAAGCAACAGCGTCAAAACCGCTCAGCTCTTTTCTCTCCAGCAGAAAAAGGTTTGTCTTCTGGAAGATTTTAACAGTTACAAGGCATAAAATCTCAACACAGAGCGGCGCAGACCTGTAGCAGAGCAGAGAGGCTGTGGCTTCTTGATGTGACGAGGCTCAGTACTACTTCTGCTAACTCGTCAGTCAGACTATAGTTTCGTTGGACAAATGACGATGTCCTCACTGCTGTATATTCCCAACAGGTCACTGCACTCTCTAAAAACTCTTTCCCTTCTTTATGCTCGCTCCATGACGTTGTTACAAAAACAAAACACAAATTATGAGCCATGTTTTCCTCTTTTCTTTTTGTCATTAGGTGCCACTGGTTAGCAGCTGTCACTGATTGTTAGCCTGGAAACATGAGTCGTAGTTCAGAGGTATTGCAGGGTGGCTAACGCTTTAGGCTTAAAATAAGTCAGTCTTTATTTTTGTGAAACTGTCTAACTTGCATTAGACTAATCTAAAAGCAAAATTAAGCCTGGCCTAACACTAGAGCTAACACTACAGGCCCCTGGTGCTGTAAACTGATGCACCATGAAATCCACAGCTTCTGTACTCTGTGGTGAATTAAGGGAGGGCTATCTTTCTCAAAGGGGTGCTCACAGATTGTCCTAGATTCCACAGACAAATAGGTTAGCACGGATACGCATTGCTGTGCCTATAGTTAGACTCCTGTACGTGTCACATGATGTTAAGATTGCAGCCTGCGTGAAGGAACCAAGGCAGAGACTCACCATGAGCACAGCATCGATCGAGTCCCTCTGTGCAATGGCCCAGACCCCAACAGCTAAAACACTGAAGTTCCCCCAAGCAAAGGAGGAGGGCAGCCACGCCATGCACCCCCTACAGCAAACACACAATTCACACAAGACAGAGTCACATTTCAAGAATCATGTTTGAGTGCACAAGTATGAGACGTGGAGGTAGAGTAGAGTAGGCCTGAATCAAGACTGTGAGGCAGTCTGAATATGTGTGTGCCAGAAGAGGAGAGAAATTCCTCAGGTTTGTGAAAAAAAGAAAAAACAAAAAAACCTGTGCTCGCACTCACCATATTGTAAGCAGCCAGTGCACCAGTACTATGGCCTATGATAGAGAACAAAAGGCAAGTGTTACTTCCCCCTGAGGTCCAGGACAGTTCAGTCTACAGCTGGAACAATTAGTCACTCCACAGAAAATTCATCAATTTCGACAATCAATCAATCAATAATTTATCAACTAAAAACTCCACACATTCAGAGGCTCAGGCTTCTCCACAGTGCTGTTTTTCTATGTCTTATATCCCTGTAATCTCTTTGGGTTTTTGGAAGTTGGATGAACAAATAAGGACATTTGAAGGTGTCACCTTGGATTCTTGGAAACTGTCATGGACATATTTCACTATTTTCTCACATTTTGTAGACCAAACAATGAATTCATTCATTGAAAAAAATAATTAATAGTTTAATTTCATACTGAAAATAACCATTAGACGCAGCCCTGGTTGAATCTATGTGAGCTCACAAACATCAAAGCCAGGAACTAGAGAACTGAACGTAAAACATGTGATCAATCATCATTGCATCTGGCATAAAATGTGAAGCTGCATCAGTGTGATTGATTTCATGGCACCACAAATGGCTGGTTTGAAATTTTTAAACCCAAATTATGAATCAGAAAATCACAGCTCTTTTAGCCACATTTACACATCTTCTTTTCTGACTTTTCACATCACATGTTTAACTCAAAGATCCTGAGCTTTGAATAAGAGTTGTTCAAACTGCTTTTGAAAAAAAGCACAAAGACGTAATTTAATTTATTACTTCTCCTTTTTAAAAAGCTATGACATGACATGCTGGCATCAGGTCACTAATGTATGTTCCTTACAGAAAAGTCACTGCCTCTAATAGCATTTACTGCCAAAGTTTTTAAACACAACAAGTGGGAATTACTGAAGATATTGTTATTTGGTTCATATGAACACTTTTCTTTCCATATCCAGTTGCTAACTCACTGTATATCTGTTTTTGTTTGATCTTTTCCAAAGCTGCACACAAATAAATCTCACAATGAGCAGATTCATCACTATGTTTGTGTTTCATCCAATAATGTTATTTAGTCTGTCCACAAGCCTGCTGCACGTCACTGAAAACATAACTGTGAAGTCTATGATCTTGAATGCAATTTAACATATTTCTGGAGGCTATATCTCCGAAATAACTTTACACTTTTCTTCTACCACTAAACAAAAAAAACACCAACATTTCACTAGTTTACTGTGATCTGTTTCTGAGGCCGGTAATTATCCTAAGAGGGATTACCAATGAGAATTAAGTCAACACATAATTTAACACCAGTCTGTTAAACACTGTACAAAGACAGGCTACCGCTACCACACACACACACACACACACACACACACACACACAACATTACAATTAAGTAAAAACCGCAAACTCACCTTTAGATTGATAGCAGGGATTTCCATAACAGGCTGTTTGGTCAAAGCAGCTCTACTACTTGTTGAAGGGGCTACATGAAAGAATACGCAGGTTTTCTCTTACACAAACTTCTCTCCAAAACTCCTCCTCCCCTCAGCTCAGCCTGCAAACATGAAACCATGTGACAGCAGCCTGACTGTTTCCCATGTGACTCCCTACTCCCTCTTCACCACTCCTCTCCTCCTCCTCTTGCTCAGTCTTTCTAGAAGGAAGAAACCACATGAGCGTCAACACAGGTTTTGAATTTGTATTTATTTTCAACACTTTTAAATCTATGCAGTCATCAATCAGTTTTGATATTGGCAAGTTGGAAAAATCTCTAAAACAATATTTAGACCTTGTAGCTCCTCACCATCTGTGATATTAATAAAAAATATTTGAAATTGGTAAGCAATTTCATGAAAGATTATCCCTTTAAACATTTTTATTTAAATGAAGATACTATGGAATATTATATCATTCTAAAAGGTGTACTTAAAAACAGGGTTGGTATCTGTAACCATAGTTTTGTAAACTTGTACAGTGACGTTTGTATCTGTAAGCTTATTTTTGCAAATTAAGTAATGTTATTAGAAATACATTATGTAACTAGGACGGCCCATCATTAAAAAATATTTCTAAACGTTTAGTTTTTTTACCTTTTCAAAAAAGGTTAATGTTACATCAGACACAAGTTTATATATGTTGTTGATTTACTGGTGGTGGTGGAGTCCATCTTTCAGGGCTGGTTCTCTTTACATGGCTCAGAAGCTGGAGATCCCGTCCTCCCTTGTGTATATTTTGTTTCTTTTGCGACACCCTGTGTACTAAACATTACCACGCAGTAAATCTGTCAAAAGTCCGTAAGCATGTGCACGCACATCCGTAAGTATTTTTGCCACCGCAATTGTGAAAATGAGCTTGCAAGCCTGTGTCTGAATGCACAGAGTCTGCAGGCAGAAAACAAAATGTACAAGTTTACAAAACTACGGTTACAGATACAAAACCCTGTTTTCAAGTTACACCTTTTAGAATGATATAATATTCCATAAGATACGATTCAGTTTGTTTTTAGCACAGCAACAGACCGGACAAGGCTGGGAGTCTGCAGTCATTCTAGCAGCTCTGTGAGCTAAATGCTAACACTAGCATGCTAACATGCTCACAAAGACAATGCTAACATGCTGTTGTTTAGCAGGTATAAAGTTTACCATGTTCACCATCTTAGTTTAGCGTGTAAGCATGCTAATTTAGTTTGCTAATTAGCACTAAGTACAAAGTACAGCTGAGGCTGAGGGGAATGTCATTAGTTTTGCAGTTATTTATTTAAATTTTAACTTGATGATGCAAAGTTAAGGGATCACCAAAGTTATTAGGAATCATCCTCTGGGGACAATGAATGTCTGCACATAATTTCATAACAATCCAACGAAGGAGTTGTTAAGATATTTCAGTCTGGACCAAAGTGGCGTCGCTAAACAGCTATGTAAGCTAATGATAAATGTAAGGTTTTGATGTTTGACCCTTGAGAGTAAGAGACTCATAGACTCATATTTTTGCTTTGATGTTCTGCCAATCCATCATGGGTGGATTACTGAATGGGCCTACAGGGCCCAGGCCCAGGGGCCCAAGGCCCCAGGGGGCCCCTAAGCCAGAGAAGTTGATTGATTTTTTGGGTCAACACTTGACTGTGTGTTCCTTTAAATGTGTTTTAGTGTTAGGCCTTAATTGGGAGTTAGTGAGATTCCTTACATTAACATAAAAAGCTATTTTGAATAGTGTATAGAAGCCCACCTCTTGCAAAAATCAGGGGATGCCCTATTTATTGCAGAGATAATATTGTTAAGCTTATTATCGTCATTTTTCAATAAAGAGAAGCTTGTGTGGGCTACCAATGTCCAACGAGTATGGAAAGTGGTTGATAGGGGGCGCTATTATAGTCACCTATGCAATCCATCATAGAGTAATTGAGGCAGATATACAACATTTCTTTACAGTGGCATCAACAGACATGTAGCCCCATAAGTAACTACACTATCAATAACTCCCCTCAAAACAATGTGTGATATGAACGATTGACGTAGAACTTCTCCTTCAGGCCATCGCTGTGACCAAGAAAATCTTCTCACTTAGCCTTTCTGGACATATGAGTGTTTCCGGAGAAGTCAGTGGTCAATTATGTTAGTTTAGGTTAGGTTTAATAAAGACATACAGGCTGACATGGACTGACTCAGATTTAGCTCGCAGTTTATCATATTAAATGTTGAAGTAACCATTTTCATGCTCTGCTGTCATGCTGTACTCTGTCAGCTTGTTTGTGGCATTTGAAAATGTAATTAGATTTTTGTCCATCCATCCTCCCAACGCTCAGTTCTACAGAAAGATACTGTATCTACTGCTCAGTTTACCGTGAAATTTAGTATAGATTCATGATCCCCGGAGGATGACTTCTATTGATTTCTAGTGACCACCTGCCCTGACTTATTGTCTGGCGCCACAGTCAAAATTTCCCATCTCAAACAAGTATATTCTTGTTTTACTTTAACAGTCAGTGTCCTCCTAAGGATAAATAAAGTGTGACCTTATCTTTTACTATCTTGCTGTGGTCACTTATCTCTTCTCTATGGAAGACACACAACTGCAGCCGCACATTTAAGTGGAAGAAATGGATCAGAGTTAAACAGTAAGTCCAATTTATTACAACTGGGTTATTATTTTCCTTGTTTTGGAACATCATTTCTATTGGTCAGGATGACATTTCACTCACCAAAGAAAAAGCTGAGACAATCAGACAGATGTCAGCAATTTCTTGGTGAGTACAACGCAAAACATTAGTGATAGTAATGAAGACCAAAACAAGACAAGTAAGACCCAATTTGTAATAATGTTACACGTATTCGTGATCCTTTTTTCTTTTACATTGTTCCATCTCATTTCAAACTGCACACTTTACACTCCAGTCCAACAGAACAGAGAAAGAAAATACTTCAGTTTATAATAAAATACTTCATTTATCTCTTCAGAAACACATTTATTCCTCCATCTTCCTCTCACCTGTAAATCATATTCTCTCATCTGTTACCACCTGATCATACTCTCACCTGTTATTATTATTTGACTGAAGTTATAGGTCACATGAAGACGACTGAGCAAATCCCCTCCACTGAAGACCTTGCAATGTGTTTAAAAGCTGCTAAGTAGACCTTGAGTTATTTCCAAGGTCAAGAATAAAGTTGCACGCTCATCCTCCTTGTTCATTAATAACATACAGATAAACATATCTGCTTTCTCCTTTTCACTCTTGGCTCGTCACCAAAGTTATGAAATATTTGTCACATCTGGGTTCTGTGACTGACATTTGCCCTGCTTGTCTGAAATGACTCAGTCTCAGGATTTAAGCTCATTTAAGCCTTTAACTCACTGAAAGTCACCGAGGATGGAGGGCAGCAGCCAAGTCTTTAAACTGCTAATGTAAGGCGGCTTCTTGGTGAGGTTTGTTCTACAGGTCTGACTCATTCTTTCATGCTTCTGTCCTCTTTTACGTTAAAGGAGATGATCCATTGTATGCCTCAAGCATGGCAGATGGCCCCTGCACTCTCATATCCAGCGTGAGCCCTGAACCCCCCGGTGACCTCTGACCCCCGTGATAGAGCACGACTCGAGATTTTTCCCTCTGATTGAAGTATTTATGCTTTCAAACACTTCAGAGCCAATTTAGCAGTCCCAATACGCTGCACCGATTGTGTTTGTATTATATATGTGGGTCAAAATGAGATTGCAGTGTGACAAATGTGGGACATTTCGAGCTGTAATGTCTTTAACCATCAGAGGAACTAATGCAGTTGCAAATAAATGATCCCTTTTACATCCTAACCTGCTGTGACAGACTTCAGTGCATAAATGTGACATGAGCACAGACTGTGTTAAAGAACCGTCTTCTGCACTTCATTTTTTTCATACATTTTGATCTATTTTCATGATTTATGGTCTGTTTTATTGTCTCTGAAGCAGTTTAGAGAGACTTCAGAACTTCCTGCAGCTTTTGTTTTTGCTCATTTGTAAATTGTTCTCACTGTGTCCTTTAGAGAGAGAGCCCTGATCTTGAAAATTTGGGTTAAAATAGCAACGTTGGTAATTAATTACTCCAAGTAAGCCTTAAGAAAGGTAGAAGTGTCTTTGTGGCGTTTGTGATGTGAAGCTGCTGCTCTGCCGGGACGTGGCTGTGTGTGTGTAATCTATCACTTCGCTGGCTGCTGGCCAGGTTTCAACAGGGCACTCCACCAGAGCACTCTGTCAGAGGTAACTATTAAAAATACATCAGTAGTGCTTTTAAATCAGGATGGCACAATCACGGTCCGACTGAGCTGGTGGTTAGGAAAGAAAAATGAGTCTTAACTTTCTCCATCTAATCAAATATTGATACGAGTAGATTTTCAGAGGCCTTGTGTGCTCGGAACAGAGACGCGCTGAACATCATTGCTTGCACTTGCTCTAATGTGTCGGAAGCTTCGCGTTAAATGGTTCTGACACAATTCAGGGTAGTTGGGAGATAATGAGCTTCAAAGATTGCAGCCTTTATTTGATCACATGGAGATATATGGTGCCCTATTACTGACTCAAAAAAATACAAATTTTCAATTGTTTTTAAATGACCTTTTATGCCTTTAAATGTAACGCAACGCTTTTCTTCGTCTTTACCTGCTTTCTTTTTAATTTAATTTGTGTTTCAAGTTTTTATTTCTTTTTAGCACATTCAGCTACATGTTTTGTATGAAAGGTGCTATACAAATAAAGTGTATTATTATTATTATTATTATTATTATTATTATTATTAATACATAATGCCTGACATAGATGAAGGTCAACGTTGCAAATATAGGCTGGTTTACACCACAACATGTTTATCTTAGTAAGTGTTTAATCATGAAAACAAAAAAGACAGAAAAACACAATATATAGACAAACGTGTTCAAGTACAGCATAAATAAAAACATATATTAAGACATGTAAAAGGAAGGTCAGACAAGCATCTTTGTTTATCATTCTACTGTTACATTTGAAGAGAAGTGGTGTCAGTTTAACAAAAAAGTTGCTGGCAATTCAAACACATTCATATTTACATTACAGAACAGCAGACTGGGTTCAAGCAGCATTTACAAATAATTTTTAGAAACAAAATATGGTGGAGAACTCACACAGAAACTAGTAATTTTAGTGTCATTTCTGTGAGTGATTCGATTTAAATGATCCTAAAGCATTTGGGACTCCAAATGCAGTAATTCAATCCTAAAAATTATTTGTAAACATTGTTTGATTCAGATTAGCAAGACAGAGACAATCAGATGCAGGAAAAACATATGAAAAAGGGGTTTTCCAAAAGTCACAAAATGTGCTTTTGCTCAAATTTAAACCAAACCAACAGCAACCGTGACTGCGGTAAATATTAACACTCAGTGATGTGTTTCCAGCCAAGCAAATTTTTATACACATTTTTTAAAAAGTGGTCATTGTGGAGTTGAGTTAGAGTTTTGAAAAGCCCCTTTTCTTTTAACAACATGTACATATGCTTCTGTGGTGATGCTGGAGTGACCAAAACTGAATTAAGACGGATGGATGGATTTTAACTGAACTAAACTGAAGTGCTTAAAGGTGGTGATTTGCTGGATTAGAAGGTGTGGCTCATCCCAGGCGGTATGTCCAGTTAAGTCACCTGTTATTTTGTTTTAACTGACCAGATGTTGACATCTGGATGTCTTACACCGTGGGGGTCGATTTGAAAAACCAGCAAGCCATCACCTTTCAGCACTTGGTCCGTCAAAGCGGTGTCTTGTGATGTCTTGGCTGTACTATCTACTCTGTCATTGGGGTCGTGTTTCCTGTTCCTCCTCCTTTAAGCTCCTCCATCTTGTCCTCCACTTCCTCTTCCTCAGATAGTGATGAAGCCTCCTTGGTCATTGCTGACTGACTCTGGTACCACACAGCGACCCCTCCTCCTGGTCACACGCCGCTTCCGGTGGAATTTAGCGTAGCAACGAAACCCTGAAAGGTCAAAAATAACCCGTTATCTGAATAGATTAAACAGATAGGTGTGAATGTTTTGTTGTGAGATGCATAAACCAATAAATCTGAAGTGCTATAAAAGCTAAGAATGTAAAAATCAACATTAGGAAAGTGCTCGTGTAGCACAAAATCAGAGGTATTTGACCATTTTTATATTTCAATGAAAACAGACCCTGGAGTGAAATCTGCCTCTAGAGCACGTACAGTAAACAATCTATCAAATCAACATTTCTAAACTCTAAACATAATATATTTATTAACACTGGGACATTTTCTGTTTACCACAAGGCCAGTCTGCCACTAATTTTGGCACCTCTAGGAACCCCTACCCCTCACTAGTCAATGTGAGTCTATTAAAAACCTAATTATGAACAGTGAGACTTGGGGAAATACACAGCTGCACATGAAAAGACAAGCTGGTAGCTGTAAACTCTTATATAGATGCTAAAAGTAGAGTATTGCTTTAAAGCTAAAGTTCGACATTTTGAGATATATGCTTATTTGCTGGCAGAGAGTTAGATGAAAAGATTGATACCACTTTCATGTCTGTACGGTAAATCTGAAACCTGAGCCGGTTAGCTTAGCTTCAGGTTCAGGTTCAGGTTCCTTTATTTGTACCCGTAGGTAGATTTGTTTTGCAGTTCAGAAGAGTTTAAAGACAGACATTTCTCCCAAAATATAAAAAATTCACACATTTAAACACTTTCTCACAGACACAGACAATTCATAAGACTAAAAACCTTCCTCTTACATTAAAAGTCACCCCGACATAAAACAGAAAGATAAACATTAAGTTTTACAAAGTTTTAAGGTTTCTAAAGTAGCTTAGCACAAAGACTGGAAACAGGGGGAAACAGCTAGCCTGGCTTTGTCCAAAGGTAACAAAATCTGCATACCAGCACCTCTAAAGCTCACTAATTAGCACATCTTGTTTGTTTAATCCATTCATAAACCAAAGTGTAAAAACGACAATTCGCTGTTTTACGGTGGGTTATTGTTATGTGCCGAACTATCTCTTGGCTGGGAGCAGTAACTTCCTGGAGTCTCATGGTTGCCTGGCAATTGCTCAGACCGTTAACTGGCTGTAGCTTCATATTTTCAGATATAAGAGAGGTATCAATCTTCTCATCTAACTCTCCGGCAGAAAGTGAATAAGCCAATTTCCCAAAAATGCCAAACTGTTCCTTTAAGCAGTGACCCGTGTCTTGTGATGCATCATACTATGTGTGATACACCGCACTGTAGTCCAGTTTGACCACGGTCTCCGCACTCACCTTCCTCACACATGCAGTCATCGTAGCATTTGTTGTTGAGGCCTCGGTTGTGAGGGTTACACTCATGTTGTCTCAGGTCACAACAAGAACCTTTTAATGGAACAAGCACATTACATTCAACAACCAACCACACATGATGTTGCCATGCAGAAGACTCACATGAAATAAGAAACTGCATGTTTCTTATCATCTTAAAGGCCCTGAAAACGTATTTTCTCAATCAGCTTCTTACCAAGAGCGATGAGGTCCTACATGAACACAAAATGGTTTTTTTTTTTTACTTTAAGTGTTTCTGTATTTGGGTTTTTGTCTGTTTGAAGTGGGCGTGGCTCTGTTGGAAAAACATGATGTCACACGCTTCTATTAACCAATCAGGATTGAGCAATATTTAAATCAGAATGTGGTGATGGTGGTGGGGTTGTTTGGTTACGAAGCCAGATACTGTGAATTTAATTAAATTCAAAAGGCTTTATTGGCATGACATTTGAAGCATGATTACCATTATGAAAAAAGAATTGAACTTAACTAAAATAATGTGAATAACAATATTAATAATAGAATAAAATAGATGAAATGATATGAGATATATTTGTAAGGATGTTTTTCTCTGAACTTTAACTTTTGAAGTTTTTAAGGCCTTTAAATCACAAAGAAGACCATAAACTCAAAGAACAATATGCACTGTTAACTATTAAATTCTGATATGTTAAGTGTCAAGTATGAAAACTTCTCTTTCCAGTTGTTTTCCTTTGGTATAAAGATAAATTTACTGATATGTCACATTATATGATTTCTGTTGTTTGTAAGAAAACTAGTATTTTGTATTTTGGAGTGGTACTGTGGTCCAGAGCGACATGTTTGATGCAGACTGACCTGGGAGACAGTCCAGGTGGTGGTCACATGGCTCGATGGCGTCAGCGTCCACAGTCACATTTCCACTGCTGAGGTTCTTACTCCGCCTCTTGTCTGCAGCAGGAAAAATAAGTAAACACAACAGTTTGATCCTTAAGGCGCCCAATCAACACACAGCCTCAACCAAACAAATCAATTGATTTGTCACTCAGTTACAAAATTATGCTTTTATGTCAGATATATTCTGGTCTATTTGCACAAGGCCATGGTTGAACACATTTTTCACTCAATTCATACACGTCAATTGCAACACAGGTCAGATGTGGGTTAGCTGTTAATCCCCAAAAAGTAAAATATTAATATACAGTGTATATACAGTATACTGTCCAGTCGCCATTGGCTACTTTGCGTCACAGAAAGTGACATTAATGTGCTATTACAAAGCCTAATGACTTTAAATACTCACAGTTGCACTTAAAGTAATTTAGATATTCCACATCTGTGTTTGGTTTAAATAAAGTGTCAGTAATGTCGTTTTTAAGCCATCCTTGCATGACTCTAGGGATAAACATGCTAGCATTGTCATTGTTAGCATGTTAGCACGCTGATGATGAGCATTTGGCTCAAAGCACCACTGCGCCTTGAGCTTCGCAGAGCCGTTAGCCTGACTCTTAGTCTTGTCAATTTAAATACAATAAAATAAATTGATATACAGAAATAAGGATCATTTGAGCTCGATACGGATTATTTCCACCAAACTTGTTTTCAAATCGGAACCCTTTATAGTCCCACATTCACAGTTTCAGCTGAATACAAACCTTTCTTCCTGGAAGACGGCCAGGTGTCCACAGGTTTCATGTCCTCGTAGTCTGTCCAATCGAAAAGCGTCATGTCCAACGTTGGCATCACCTCTCCTTGTCCTTTTCCTTTTCCAGACCGCTGAAAAGGGAAACATAAACTTGAAGTGACACCTTACATTTTACAACTGTTATCTAATCTACATTTCAGTGGCAACACTTGAAAGAAACACTTTATCCACATGGGACGGCTCAAACATGCTGATGTGCAGATCTGTAAACACCTAATCCCATCGTCAATTAGTTTCAGCATGCTGTGTAAATTCTGCCTCCGTGGTATTATTTGAAATATCTTCTTTATTTATGCATTCAAATACAATTGTGATCAGAATATGAAGACGTGTACTAGGATTGCCTAAATTTGGCACAATCCAGCTTATGAGCTGCTGTAGAGAATAAATTTCAGAGATCAATTCTGTCTCCTCAGGATGAATGTTCAGTTGACTGTGGTTTGATTTGGTGACTGTGTTTTCTATCAGTATTGCAGGTAAACACGTTCAGGGAGTTCTTAATGAAACACATCGTACTGGTGTTGTCACGAGCGGCAGTAATGCTTCATTGATTCATAAAATGTTCTCACTGAATACAACAGCGATAGCAGCAGAGCTGATCGATTGGTCACGGGGAACATGACTGCGCACCGTCTGGAATACAAATATAATATCACAGCATTTGTATTGATAATGCATATACAATAAACAGACATAGAGATTGAAACATACAGTTCGTTACACGCAACCACAGGCTTTATTTCTCACCAGTGAGAACAGCAGGAAACTAATGCAGCCTGCAAGTGAACAGTCCTGGGTGGACATGTTGTTACGGCTGTACTGGATGTGTGATTTTAGTTTAGTAAGATGTTTAAATATATGCAATGTTGTCAAGTCAACCACTAATTTTGGTAGAAGCATCACAGCATTGTTAGGGAAATGTACTTTTAAGCCTAAGTTCTTACTTTACTCTGTTACCTGACTTGTTTACGTATTTATTTCAGCATAGCAGTATCCTGGTTTTCTCAAGTCCTCATACCTGAGCGACAAAAAGGCTGTTTGCCTTCCAAAATGATCCATATGACTGTTACAGAAGCTCATATAGTTTCTCTGATCTGCCACTTATTTGGTCAAAGTTTGGTTAAGTTGAGGCAACTAAAAGCTCTTTATTATGGTTGAAAGAAACCAACGTTGACTGTTGGTAGGACACAATGTTTAAGTCTCTCTGTACTTTTGTCTACAGCCACACACTGTAAAATGTGAACAAAACAAAGCCAGCAGCTGGTTTTAGAACATAAGGCACGTCATCTGTTTCAACAGCCAATCAGCTCGTAGCAAAGCCAGCCGGTCATCTCGACCCTCTCGGGTTTTTTTAATGTTTTTGCTGTTTCATCAACACTAGAAATGCAACTGTAGCAAGTAACTCACTATCACTATCCTCATTCATATGTTAAGACGCAAAAAATTATATCCAGCTACAAAAAAGTTAGAACGGAAGTACAGAGAGTCATTCCTATGGAAACAATACACTGTCTCGTCTGGTCGCTTTGGTGTAAACTGGCAGGTTTCAGAACGTTGCAGACCAAAGCACTGCAAGTAGTTGCAAGTTTCAACTTGTCTCGTCATGAATCTTTGGTCTGAACTGGGCTTACAAGAATACACACCTTCCATTTTGGAAACTCCTTGACCTCCCTCTGAAACCTTTGGCCAAAATGTCAGCACTCCACACTGGATATCACATCAACAAAAAGACAGATTGTCAAAAACTTAGCTGAGTATACTCATGCTCCCAGGGGGATACGCCCTTTTAATGTCACTGATACCACAGTCTTTACTCTTGCACTAACATCAAGACAAATGTGTGTTTTTCCCCCCCATCTTTCCTCGGCTCTAAGATGTTGTTTTTTCTTTCTAACACTTTCATAGTATAGAGTATATTGAATATTGCAGTCTGAGGCTGCTATTTGGAGCGTTAGACTTTAAGTTAAGCTAAGTGATCTCACTACTCCAACACTTTACCCCCAGCACTCATGTGTAATGACTCTATTACATTTATTGTGCTTTATGTTTCAAGACATTTTCTTTTGTGTAGTTTTTCATATCAAAAATTGGGATGGAAAAATAAAAAGGTAATGAACAGTTGAAATTTCTGCTTGCTCCCTAAATAGTTAAAGTCAGCTGGATACCTTCGGACCGATCCATAAATTCATATAAAGGTATGAGTGTCATAAATTCAAATATTCTACCTCGGTAAATGATCGTCATTCAGATGAGTGTTTAATGGCAATGCTGTAAAATAAAACTCCTTGGTGGATTGCTCAGCCATAATTTTCTGTAATAAAAACCATGAAAACATTACCACTGTCGTTTTCCTCACAGAGAGGAAACAAAATAGAAATGTTAGACGGTATAATTAAGTTAGCAGGACTTTTAGATGTCTTCTGAGAAATACTTGCTCCCTGAAAGACATCCATCAAAAGAAATAAGATCCAACCTCTTCATGGAAACAGATCCATACTTGTTTCCTTTCACCCTCAGGAAATACGCCTATATGGAAATATCAATTAGATTAATTGCAGGGGGCTACCTGCTTGTGCTCAGCTGCTCATTAAACCATCAACAGAAGATCGAACATTAATTAAGAAGCCTTGCTGCATGATCGTGCCACTGACTTTTTTTCTTCTGCGGTCCAATAACATTTGACTGCTCTCACAGCAAAAATTCTCCGACATCTTGTAAACAGAATACCAAGCAGACAGTCCAGTATACAGACATCAAACATACAGACAGACCAGGGAAGTCACACAGAGCCACCATGACATCTTTTAAAACCTCAACCATGGGCTGAAAATCTGAATGCACTTGTACATATCACTCTTGGATAAAAATGTTTATTTGTTCTGAATGGAAGACTGTCCTCACCAGTAAAATGACAGCACTGGTTGTTTGGTTAACACTTTCCTGACAGGAAACCTCTTGCACATAATGACTGTTGTGCTAATGGTGGAACTAGGATGACATTTTTATAGGACTGAAAAACTTCAGGAGGGCTGGGTGGACAAAGTGTTTGATTTTGACACCAGAGATGGCGGTTCGCATCCTGTCTCCTGCCAACAATCAACGGTGGATTCTTGTAACCATGACCAGGATCGTTCCCAATCCTAAACAACGAAGGTTTAGTCGGGGGAACAAACCTTTAACTGCAGAGGTGTCAGTTCAGAAATTTCCATATTTCCGTAATGCGCTTTGGAAGGTACTGAATGTCATTCTGCAGAAAACACCCATGATAAACTACCTATATCGTCATTTAAGTTGGAGGACTTGTCGGTTG
Organism: Maccullochella peelii; assembly: GCA_002120245.1. Taxonomy (NCBI): domain Eukaryota; kingdom Metazoa; phylum Chordata; class Actinopteri; order Centrarchiformes; family Percichthyidae; genus Maccullochella; species Maccullochella peelii. The sequence goes on along the minus strand of LKNJ01003138.1, from coordinate 25,603 downwards.
CTAACACTACTCTAATTACTGGTACTGGATAACCATGTTGGGCCCCTAATATGTCTGAACAAAATGCCTTTGTGGCTATGGTTTTGAAGCATGAATTGTGAGAAATCAGCAAAACTAACACCCAACAAGACTTGCTGAAAATATATTTTTCTTCATCACTGGCGTGTGTGTGTGGTTACCGGCAGTCTTACTGAAATATGACAGCGTAGAGCCCCAAACCAGCCAACATGAAATGACATAATGTTTGGAAGTGAATCTGAGCTGTGGATCGTTAAATATATTTTCGGAAAGTCCGGAAGGGATCCTAATTCTCGCTACAGCACAATCGAATTAGTTTTTGAAAGTTAAGAAAAACATTGTCTTCAAAAAAGGCCACAAAGGCAATGTTTAGGGTTCTTATAGGCTAACTACGGCTCATTTACAGTTTCAGTTAATCAATGAGAAATGTCCCTGTCAAATAAAATAATAAAATAAAAATAAAAACGCTCAGTATTTCTCTGTCATATGGTATAATATCTAAAAAGTTCATTCCAAATCACTGGACTGGAGTTGTTATTGAAGACGTTTCACTGTTCATCTGAGGCTTCTTCAGTTTTAACTGTTAAAAATATTTTAAAAAACAAAAACATACACTAATAGTATTGGTTTTAGTAGCTGGACCTGTCCTACTGCTGGATGAGGTCACATGAGGATTAATAATTATAATCCTTTCAGAAGAATGTCTTCAATCAAAACTCCAGTCCAGTGATTCGGTTTCAACTTTTCTCCAGATAAAATGTTCAGTTGTATCTATTTGTTTATGTCATTTCCGCTGGTTAAACATGTCAGTTTAAATATAATCTCCATGAGGTTCTTTTTTAAGCAAAACAACTGGCAATCAAACAGTGTCTGTGGTCCTGTAACTAACGCCCTACAAGCTGTTGGGTGTTTGTAACAGCAGCTGTGACAAATGTAAAAGCTTTCATGGTAGTGGGCACTGGCTCAGCATCTACTGACATCACATACCATCTTGTCTTAAAGAGTCTCATTTGTAACGGTTCCAAGATTGAAGGAAGCTCAGGGAAACACAATTTTTTTCCCCTTATAAATGGTGTTTCTGTATACTGTTGAAGCATCATGCTGGGTGAATGTGACAGGTGGTGAGTGGTGCCCCACGCACTCCTGCAGATTTTTCAGTGCATGTGCCCACAGTCGGACACAAAATAGACTCTCCGTGCTCACATACATTTTGTCCTGCTATGGTTTCTAATAAAGGAACAGGAAGGTAGTTATAGAAAATGTGCTGCTGGACTCTGAACTGTGGGATTTTGATCCCAGAGGCATAGTTTTATTATACAGAATACAACGGTCATATTTATCATACACACTGTGACCGAGAGCCAGTGAGTTTGGCCTGCTGGAGGATATTTTTCACAAGCAGCACTTCCAGGTTCACAATGTAGAGAGAGTGTCATTTCCAAGATGAGCTATGAGGTTTGCGGCAGCATAACGGCAGTAATGGGGCCCATTTTCGCTCTGTTTCCCCTGCACACTGGGATCACACTGAGGCACAACAGACGCAGCCCTTAATAAGCACTTGGGTTACGCTGGGGTTACCTGGGGTTTGGTGGAGGCCGGGGGCAGCGTTGGGGGATGCTCGTTCATCACCGTGGTAACCATGGAGGAGCCAGAGCCAAAGACGGCGGCGATGGGGGAGGGGGGTTCACTGGGCGGGGTCACACTGAGGGAGGGGGAGGCAGCGGAGGAGGGAGGATCCTCAAACAGATCTCTGTCCTTAAACGCAGAGCTCAGCTCAGGCTCAGGAAGAAACCCTGGAGAGACGAGGCAGACAGAAAGAGAAAATATTATGCCAATACTGATGTGTTATGACTACAATTTACCATTTTCTAACAAACGTGGAACCAGTTTGCTTTCATTTTTGTTCAAATTTTTTTTGAAAGATCGAATGTAGCCAAACCTTAATAAAGAGTTAATGAAGTGGGTAGTGGGAAGGTTATGTCGAGCCAATTAACATATTTTCTCATCATGAGGTACATTTAATAGGTGATCTGGAGCTTTTGGTTGCGTCAAATGATCTTCTTCAGCCGATGGACTTTGCCTGGTTGTCACAGAAATGTAGATGTTTAAATTTCCAATTTCCAGAGCACTTTCAGGACTTTTCGTCACTGTTAGCTGAAAGAAAATGATGAAAATGAAAATTTGAACATCTAAAATTCAATGACAACTGGGCAAACTCCACGTGCTGAGGAAGAGTACATGATACGATCCAAAGCTGAAGGGACTTTGGTGAGATTGTTGTGTCGTCTACAGTTTCCAAGATCAAGAATGAACTTTCAATTTAAGGTTTTGGCTTTACCTGTCCAGGTTTTGAGATATCTGCCTCTGAAATTTCAGTGCAGTGAAGGTGGATAGAATTTCATTTGGTCATGTGGGATAATCCACAGACCTCGCTGTCAACAGTTTTCACAGGGACTATTTATTCTGTAGAAACTAGTTCCAATTAAAACTCTCCACAATGACGCCTGTGAATTATCTGGAGTCACCATGCAGGATATCGTCTATGGATAGAGATGTTGCTGTTAATCTTTTAAAATAATAATAATAATAATAATAATTATCAATGACGTGAGTACCATCAGATCTGTTCTATTCAAGTGTCCCAGTATGCCGTGACAGTATGACAGTGAGCCAGCATGCACAATCAAAGCATTTTATTATTTACACCTGTGCTTTTCCTACTGTCACATGTCAAAATGTCTCCTATAGCTCCTTGTTGCTTGTCCAACACTGTAAAACACTGCAGTTGTGGATAATTTGTTAGACAAGATCTATGTTCTGTATGTCTGGATCAGTTGACTCACCTTTTCCATGCCGCCCCTTCTCACGCCGACTCCCTTGTCTCCTGTGCTCAAAATGGTGTCCATGCCCGTTCCCGTGTCCATGCCCCCTTCCTTTGCGTGTCCCCAGAAGGTCGTTCTCCCGGGCCTGGGGTGGACTCTTCATACTCATTCGCACTCTGTCTCTGTCCCTGCCCGGGCCCATCTCCAGTCTCACCGGGCTCAGACTCTCCAGGCCTGTCCCGTCATCCTCAGGCCTGGCCAGGGGGTGCAGGGGCCTGTGGGAGAGCAGCCCGGCTCCACCTTTGGCAGCGCGGACCCGCTGAACCCTGTGCCCTCCACGTTCCCTGCTGTAACGGTGGCCCTGTAGGCGTTGCAGAGGGTGCTGTAGGGTGTTGCTGCCACCTGCTGAGGTCTGTGCCTGTCTCCTCTTGCCATGAGGGGCTCCGGGCTCAGCGCTGTGGGACAGTGCCAGGGTGGCAAACAAGAACGCCAGGAGAAGACTCCAGGAGAGAGCCATTGTTTGTAAAGGACAACGCCACCTGCTGGAAAGAGAAAATACATCTCAATATTGCACAATTCTGCTTGTCATGAGATTCAAATAACTGACACTAAAACTTAAGGTAGATTTTATCGGTACTGGTGATTGTTCCTACAAAACCACCTGGAGGTTTTGAAGGGATTATATTTAGTACATCCAATTTTTCACTCATTTTATGGACCAAATGATGGATCGATTGACAAATAAATTGCTAATGAAAATATAATTTCTTACATCCCTACATCCAGTGACTTCATGAATTATGTATTTAAGAAATTAACAACACAACATAAATAAAAATCCCAATATAATCATTTTGGACATTAGGCTGAAGAATGTAAATGGAGACTACTTTCTTTATGATTCATGGCTAAAACCTTCAGGTGCTCTCTTACAGAATTACTTCAATAAAAAATCTATTTTCTGAGTTTCAAATACTCACTGCCTGTCCTTCAGAAATATCCACTTCTTTGTCATTGAGACATATAATTAGTATGTTCCGCTCACACTCATAGTTCATCAGGTCTAACTAATACTTTGATTTATGACCAAATACCTGCAAAACCAATGACACTCCCATCAGCCTCATCTGTAATTGTGTTAAGTGCTAATTAGCAAATGTACGCATGCTAACTAAGATGGCGAACATGGTAAACATACCTGCTAAACATCAGCATGTTAGCATGATCATTCTGAGCATGATTGCATGCTGACTTTAGCATTTAGCTCAAAGGAACACAGTGCGTAGGTACAGCCTTACAGAGCTGCATGGCAGTAGAGTTTTTATGTAGGCTACAGTATGTATGTACGTTTTATATGAATAGAAAATCAGTAGCTCTTTCAACTACAGCATGTAATGCAGAAGCCTCTATCTGAAACTGCATAAGTCCTCAGGTTGTGGGATGTGTCCACTGTCCTGCTGTATTCATTCTCCCATCACCCATCCAACACATTCAGGCTACATCACTCTCAGCCTCTTGAATGGGTCCATTTATCTGGACTTGGTGAGTTTGAGGAGGTGATAAAAAGATGGACAGACACGTGTGCTACTTTTTAGAAATGACTTCCAAGCTTTCATTCCTATGCCTGTGCTCACTGTGAGATACTGCACTGCGCACATCCTTCATCACTGCCTATTCAGTGGTCTCGAGAGCCCTCCAACTGTACCTTTCATTACAAAAGTCAACATATCTGAGAGGTGTGACTGAACTGAAATATGAGGTTCTGTGTATCTGCATTAAAGGCCCAGCACCTTGTCCAAACGTGAATAAAATGATGGTGCTGAGTTGAAAAAACAAAGCACCGGAGTGGAAGCATTTTTCCTTTTTTATTCCCATCTCAAGGTTCCAAGCTACATTACAACCAGGCTCAATTTAAACTGTGATTTAATGTCACAAAAGATTTATCTGCATTCATGATGACATTTAGCAACTATGTATTTTGAGCAACTAAATAGTTGGAAGCCACAAAGGGAGAATAATTCCTGGGCGATATGGCTGTAATTTAAAATATCAATACATTTAAAGTATGAGACTATTTTTCATCACAATATATAAATGTCTGCAACATTACATATTTATTAATGAAATAAACTTATATGCATTAAACTCTTCACATATTAAACAAAAACCTAAATAACTAATTTTGTTGTTTTTTTTTTAACTCTGATTTGCTTAAACTCATTTACATTTTAAATCATTCATATAGAATTTAGGAAAAAAAACAAAGTCTGTCTTACAATTGGTAGATCTTTGTTTGCCCAAAAGGGAGAAGAATATCCAAACTTAACTGATAAACAATACCATGACGATCGTACAGATAAATACTCCACTACAACTCTATATTTGATATTTAAACATCGCACAATTCTTCTCCACTAAAACACGCTTCATTCACTTCACCAAACATTTTTGGCTATCTTGCCTTCATCGTGGAGATATTTTCTGTATCCACAATTTTTTTTTAAAGATATAGCATATATGGTGATCTATAAGTCACATGACGTAATGGACTATATATAAGAAAACACCACCCTGATGAAGGCATGACAGCTGAAATCATTGGGTGAGGTGAATAAAGAATGGTGTGCTGGAAAAGAGTTGTGTGACGTGTTTTACGGACTGCACTGGTCTTCACCTCACTGCAATCTCAAAGTAAGAAAATATTCAATTATTGCGCAGCCCGATTTTCTGCACGCCCTAGATAAGGGAAGACCGGTTCTTCTCAGTTTAAAGACTCTGTCATGTCGTGTGAGATGACAGGTCGTGGTGTTGTTTCTAAACGTGATTTGGTTTGTTTTGTCCTCCACTTTAATACGCTGAGACAATCCATCGACACAGACACACACACACACACAATGCCATTACGGTGCTGTGGCAGGCGACTCCTTTGTGTTAAAAGACAAACGGCGGTGCACGGCATACAGAAAATCAATGAGGGAGAAGTATTGAGCTGCTGGTGATGGTGTGTGCATGTGTGTGTCGGTGAGGTGGAGTTAGGGGGGTTGATAAGGTCTCTGCTCTTTCATCACACTGACAAACACCAAGTTGAAAACACATAGCCTCGGGTTTACAGTGGGTTATTTAGTTGTTTCTAAAAACAGGACAGAGGCGGCAGGTTGTGTGTGTGTGTGTGTGTGTGTGCGGAGTGGACAGGAGCTGGTGATGTCAGGGGAAATTTGCAGTGAGCGTGCCGGCAGCCCCCGGGGGATTTAGAGACAGACTGCGTCGGCTGGCCTCTGGGAGTTCGACCAGCTGTGCAGTTTGCAAACAAGAGTGTGAGGCTGGCTGCTGAGGTGAGACCTTTATCTCCAAACAGGCCTTCAGAGTGTCGGAGGGGGGGGGGCAATGGGCCGTGTCATGCACAAAGTGTTTAGCCAGGATAACGCTCTGTCGGTTTGACACATGAGGTGCTGTACGACCCTGGACCCTGTGCAGGCAAAAGGGTAATTTAGTGAGAAAACAAAGAAAACATCCGAACTGAACTGTGCAGTGGCAGCGTAGATGGAATAGTTTGATTTTGGGAAACATGCTTATTTGAGTTAGAGAAGATTGATACCACTCTCAGTAAATATGAGCTACATCCAGCAGCTGGTTAGCTTAGCTTAGCAAAACGACTGGAAATAGGGGGAAACAAAATCCAAACAAAATCCACCTCCACTAGCACCTCTAAAGTTCAGTAATTAACACGTTATATCTCTTTTCTCTTATCGCTACAAAAACCAAAGTGTAAAAGTTGTGGTTTTACAGGCGATACTTAATGCGCCAGTATACTCCATCAGAACTGCTTGTCAGATGGTCAAACAGCTTCGGAACCCCATGCACACACGTTTCTGCCGTCAGAGCTGTGTCCAACAATTTGTAACTTTCCAACAATCCGACACGCACACCCACTTCATGCAGTGATTGGTCAGGTGTGTGCAGGTGAGAAAGTAAGCTGGGTTTGAACTTCTCTCTCAAGCTCTTTCTGTCACTTCTTGTGTGAAGAAAAACACTACGAATGCCTTCCAGGAGAGACAGTCGGAAAATGTGCACCCTTATCCCCATATTTAAACAATATTGCACCTCACTACTCTCTATGACGGCTGATTTTTCAACCCGCCTTCAAGTGTGTCAAGAAATAGTCCCATACAAAACGCCCTATAAAACCACAATGTGTCGTTTTTATACTTTGTTTTTTGTACAAATCAAACAAGCAAAATAAAATGTGTTAATCAGTGATTTTTGTTACCTTTGGACAGAGCCAGGCTTGCTGTTTCGCTTGTTTCCAGTCTTAGTGCTAAGCTAAGCTAAGCTAATCAGCTCAAGCTTCATGTTTACTGTACAGACATGAGAGTGGTATTCCTCTTCTCATCTAACTTCTGGCAAGACAGCTAATCTCCTAAAAACTATTCCTTTATAGAAATACCTAAACCATTTCAGTATCAAATACTGAGATAGATTTTAGGTGGAATATTCCTTTAATGTAAGCAAGATTCAGGAGATTTTTCTTTGATCTCAGAAATCAAAAGAAGAAAAAGCCGACGCATCCATTTCTTGTCCGTACCCGGTGATGTCATTTAGGATTAACGCTCAAAACAGCGCAGAATCAGCTGAGGTGGAGATAATAGCAGAAGCTAAGCAACACCACAAAAATATGACCCTTCAAAAAATTAATTTTCCAGACATAAAAGAAAGATGTGATGCCTCCATTGCAACTGAAGGCACCATGAGTCAACCCCATCAAATCTAAGGCCTGAATAGACCTGTCATGAGACAGAGAAGGCAGCCGGTGATGGAGGGGGACCGAGTATCTCAGCACAGCAGTGCCCAGTTTTCCTCTCTCAGACTTTCATGTGCAGCTAACAGGTGGTCCTTTGAGGAGACACAGGATGGAGACGATAATGGAGCACTCTGGGTGGCATTCCGGGTTTTAAGCACAGTCTCTTGTGTGTGATAAACAACCTCCATGAACAACACAGCCTCCTGCCAGAGCCTGTATTATACATGGCTGTGTGTTGCAGGCAGGACACAGCAGGGCCAGCATCTGCTGCTGAGGCGATGGGAGGCCAAACAAGTGGCCTGGACCTGGCGGGTTTCATTCCCAAATGAGATAATCGGCAACATTTAAACAGTGACTGATACTGTGTGGAAAAAAACAGAGTTTGGGCTTTTGCTTTCATGGCTTTAAGGGTGTTAGGATAGTTCTCGGTTGAAAGAATGAAAACACAATTTAATCAATCTCCTCCTTAAAACGAGTGATAGGTTCAACTTTAAAACAATATTTTATGCCACAGTTAGTTTTTATCTGAAGTCTTCTCACTGGTTTGAAGTGGCCGAGGCTCTGTTGGGAAGACATGATGTCACATATTTCTGTGCACCAATCAGGATTTAACAATAATCACAATCTGATAACAGCTGTGGGACCGTTACCTTATGTTGTCAATCAAATGAGATCAAACGACACCCAAACAGTCCCGAAGAAGCAGATCTGCAGATTTTTTGAGCGTTAAACTCTTAATAAATAATACCAAAGGGTGTATTTTCCAAACTTTTAACCTTAAATGTTGTTTATTTAGTCAAGTTTTTTTTAAGGGATTAGATCCTCTTTTAATTTGATATATAGAAAAGCAAAGTTGAGATGTTTATCCCCTCTGAAAATGAATAAAGAGCCTTTTCAGACCTCAAGGAAAGGGATTTATTATAATTGCAAAGGCTGAGGACTGCACCACGTGATGCACTCTGAGGAATGATAAACTGTCAACCAACATTAGGTGAGAGTCCCTTTCAATTCAGCCAATTCTTTCATTCTTATTAGTCCCGAAAAAAAGAAAACCCGGTGAAAGAGATTCTTGTCGGCTTGAACTGAACCGAAAACTGCGGTTATCATCCAAGTACAAAATAAGGGACTACACATTTGCATCTGAATTCATAAAAACATATTTCAGTTTGACTACAGACTTAATTGTTTGATCAACAAATAATTTGCAGTGAAGCCAATAAATCAAGATGCATAATGATCATTTGCACATTATAACTCCATTCATAACTTTACAGCTGCATCGATGATTTATGGCCAATCAAAGGTCCGTACAGCCAAATAACAGCGAAATGGAAGTGCTGGTAATAATGTACTAAAACAATACTATGCAATAAAAATATGCACGTGTTTGTGTGTGTGTGTGTGTGTGTGTGTGTGTGTCATTACAGTGACACACACCAAGTTTACAGTGCAATACTAAGGTGTGTCTAGAATCAGGACGTCCTCCATGAAGTGGAGAGGATGCTCGTGATGTCTGGGGAAATGTACAGTGCAGAAGTAATCGAGTAAAAAGCAACAAATAAATAAAGGTTTTTCAAAGCAACACAAACATTTTTTCAAACTCAGCAAGGTACGGAGAGAAAATATGTGCCACAATATAAAATATAATGAAATCTTAAAATCAATTTTTTTTAGGGAGCCAGAGCAGGGAGGCTAAAATTGGTTTATTATGGTTTACATGTTGTAGGAAACACAATATATGTGTGTGCCATATAAGCACAGCGTACAGTGTGAGACGGCCACCAGGGAGACATGAATCAGAGCGGAGTGTGATAAGTATGATATGATAGGTAATCTTGCAAGAAATTGCAAAGGGGGGCACTATTGGAGGGCTGGATGATTAAACTCTGATGAGATCAGAGACCTCTCTCCAGTCTGTGATCAATCGGTCAGTCCTTTAAGCGTGGCGGCACTTCTGCGACAAACTTGTTGTAAAAAATATACTTAACAGTGAGTGGACCCAGATCTGTGGAAGGCAGGCGAGAGAGGGAAAGCAGCGAGGCGGAGCAGGAGGCGACCCTGGTATTAAACTGCTGTATGTGTGCATCTTTTAGCTTCACCTGCTGTGACACCAAACCTCCAGGAGCCATCTGCTCCTGTTGTTTTATCTCTCATGGCAACCAGCAGGGCCATAAGGATCCAGCAAACAAAGACTCCAGAAACAGGCTGTTGAAGCAGAGCTGTCATGTCAGGCAGAGGCCACCTTCAGGAGATTTGTCTTTCCCTGGACACATACTGAGTGTTCCAAATTTTGGGAAATACGCTTATTTGCTTTCTGGTAGAGACTTAGATGAGAAGATATCTGTCTGTTAAATATGAAGCTACAACCAGAAGCCAATTAGCTTAGTGTAGCATGAAGATTTTAAACAGCTAGCCTGGCTCTGTCCAGAGGTAACAAAATCTACCTACATGCACCTATAAAGCTCAATAAACACATTATATCTCTTTTGTTTAATCTGTACAAAAAACAGTGTAAAAAATGACAATTTATATTGTAAATTACAATACAATAATATGTGCCAAACTATTTTCTCCAGGAAGTTGCTGCTCCCAGTTAAGAAATCATCTGGCACACAGTTCACTTTGGGAGTAGTCTGACTGACAGGAAGTAGGCTGTGGGTATAAGCCTGCCATTGGTCGACTATTTCAGTCAGAAAAATCCTCCCTTTCTGCTATCTGCATGTTACAGTTGACACTATTTTGCAAGGGCACCATCGCTGTATCCTGGGTGTTGCGCCGCCCAAGACGATTGTGATTGTTTTAAAGAAACACAAACAAGCCAGAGTGTGTTTTCCCCCTATACCAGAATGATACTGGATTCATCCAGACCTTTCTCCAGCACTGGACACAGCGCTAAAATAAAGTGTGGAGATACGGCTATAAGACTACTTTGGGAGTGAGTGGCTGCACAGGAACAAGCTAAATCTCCTTTCAGCTGCATGGTTCACTGAGCAGCAGCTTAAGTATCTGTTCTAAACAGACAATAAGAAGAAAAACGCATGATTAAATGTAATAGTCACAAAGAAAAATAAATGTGTTATCTGTTGTGCCACAAATACAATTCCGTTGTGCTCCAAACAGAGCCATTCATCTCTGTCTTAAAGTAATAATGCTTAATATTTGATGCATAAACACTTACTTTTATGTCTCTCATCTCAGGGAAAATAGGTCTAGTGTGCGCCACCAAATTATCATAAATATCAGCTCAATAACAAGCACCCAAATTACAGCTCCAGTTAATGCCTCGGCATAATAAACACCTCTGCCAAGCTGCAGTTAACGCCATAAAACTTCATTTCCTCAAGGGCCAATACCACTGACTTCAGCAATATAAAAGTGCTTTGTCTCCCAAAATCCTCCGCAAACAATATTGGTGGGATTCACACATCGACTGGGAGGTTCTTTGCAGCTTTTAGGTGTGTATTGGATGGAAAAGGCCCCTGGAAGCAACACAGGGTGATGAAAAAAAAAATACCAAGAGCCATAAGGAAGGTCCATCTGTCAGCAAGTGAGCCAGAGCAGAAAGCGGGGAGACACCAAATGATTCAGTGGTAATTTGGTTGCAGGTACAACAGATGTGGGGCGAAACCAGAACATTGTCACTGATGCATGGTAACATCAGCGACATCCTGCGACGTGGCCCTTATCTCCCATTTGACTGCACTGAGGCCTGCACACACGCACGCACACACACACACACACACACACTCAGAGACTCTCTGTTACAATCAGTGCATGGACACAAATACACACTCACAGCGGGGGGAACCTCCTCCAGACACCCACATAGAGGCATGTTCCAAAAGTGCTGTGAGACACAAACAGCACCAGAAGCACAGCAAGAGGCATCCCACAGAGAGGAGAGAGAATGAGAGAGACAAAAGGGAGGGGGAGGAGAAGGAGGAGGAGGAGGATGGAGGGGGGAGAAACTGAGAGGAAAGGAGAAAATAAGATGTAATGTGGAGAGAGAGAGAGGAGAGGGAGAAAGATGAGAGACAGAAACAAAGAGGGAGGGAAACTGAAATCAAAGCAGGAGAGAGAGAGAGAGAGACAGAGGGAGGATTTATCCTGTCTTAATTAGAACAAAGTGTCGGTGGCATCTTTCATTTCGTGGCAGATAAGGACACCAGCTGAATCCCCTCTAACACACACACACACAAAAAAACAACAACAAAGCTTTGGCTTCTGAAACCAACAACAAAACTTCTTTGCTAGCCCGTGAAATCTGGACACCTGGGTCTATATCTGGACGCTCCGCATGGGAACAGTTTGACCGGCCAGTGTGGGGGAAACACTCCAGTTTAGAGATGATCAAGTGAAGCATGTAAACGCGTTATATGAACCCAAAAGTTTCTCTCTCCCCTCCTTTGGCGGAAGCGAAGCAGCGCTGACTGCCTGCCAATGTTGAAAGAGTCTTGATCAAACAGATGCAGCCACGCTTGGCACTGACGTTCAAGGCGAGTTTCACACCGCGGTGGAGGAGACTGGGTGGATGTTCAGCAATGTGGCCTTTTGGCTGAAACTCAAAATCAGGATAGACAAACTGAGATTTTCTAAAGGTGGTTTGAGTCCTTGCTTGACACTTTTAGACTGGATATTTTTTAAATTTCACTCCAAAATTGATACACTTTTTTTTGTATTTCCACTTAAACATCAAATGATGTAAGGGTGCCCTTAGGTTATCTTTTCATCTTCATATAATTCACTTATTAGTGAATCTGAGCTTTGTTTTGGCCCGAGGTCGACTCACTGTGGGGTCCCTCCACACTCCTTCTGATCATGTCTAATGCTTCCCTGCTGATTGACTTGCTATTAATTAACATTAACTCATTAATGTGAGTCCACAAATATTGCTCCTTTGCAGCAGCGTTTCACTTTTAATTGCATGGTGTCACACTGAGACTCCCAACTTTAATCTCTCTCTTTCTCCCTCCCCTCCTTTATCACTCTCTCTTTCACACACATGCGCGCACACACACACACACACACACAGTTTCACACTGTCTTTGGTGTGCAGTGAGCAACAATGAGCTGTCAAGAAGAGATAATTGCTGCAATCATTTCTGATTCTCCTCACCATTCATCCAATAAATTCCTTTGTGATGTTGATCTGATTTTTAAAGCATGACAGCAGGAAACGCCGCCATCACACACACACAAAAAAGTGAAATCGGTTATCATGTTAACTCTGTTTTTCCGGTATCAAACTAAATCTAATTTGCAGTCATTTGTGCACTGATTCTGTATTGATGGACTCTCTCTCTCTCTCTCTCTCTCTCTCTCTCTCTCTCTGCAAGTCAAAGTGCCTTTTTGTCAGTGAGAAGGAACCATTTGCATTAATTAAGTTATTAAGTTTTTGTGACATTATTAAGATGCGTTTTTACGCGCAGATCGAAATCATGGCAACCCCATGGTACAGATTGTTCATGACAACTGTAATAAACCTATTCTAGTCAATTGTAGCTGCAGAACTGAGAACTAGACAATCTTTTGTAGGCTATGAGTAACATGTAGGCAAATAATGCAGGGGTAGGCTATATAAAATGCCATAAATTACCATAAAGTCACTGCAAAGTCATTTGAGCACCACCACAAACCCTTTAGGGACATTAAAGAAACGATAATGGGTTTTCGTTGTGAATGTGGATGAAACCCACAAAGCGCTAATAACAAACCCAATCCCTTCTACTGGGAATAATGCAATTAATGTATGCTATGAAGATAATTCCTTACCTGCGTTTGTTTGTTGTTGTTTTCCGTTGTTGTTGTTTATGGTTTGAATCGCAGCTCAGTCATACGGCTGCAGGCTGACAGCGGACAAGACCAAACACAGCAGCAGCAGCAGCACCTCTGTAGTCCGCTCTCCTCCGTGCGCCCCGGGATGTGCCGAGCATCCGGACTGTCTCCTGCTTCTTGAAGAGGAGAGTCTCCACGCACCGGCTGAGGCTCCGTGTGCGCGCTCCCGAGTGCGCGTCCATGTGAGGGGCAGACTGGCTGGTTGTCTCTCGGCGGGGCTTGTCCCAGCAACTGAGACAAGGACCGAGGCAGTAATGTCTTAGTATATTTAGGGGCTAAAGATGCTCAAAAAGTCATGAAAATTTGCACATGCGTCAGAAGTGGTGAGAAATTATATATTTTATGTGTCTCGCGCATGTGTGGGCAAAATGGCTCAATAGCGCCCCCTACAAAATTTTAACGGACTGGCCCCTGCAGCAAGTTTCACCTAGATCGAAATTTGGGAGGCAGATGTAACATCCCACGACTTTAAAAAAAAAAGCTTCTTGGAGCCATAACCTAAACCCAACAGGAAGTCAGCCATTTTGATCTTTCTGTGCAATATTTGGCCATTATTTTGTCATTTGAAGGCTCTGTACTTTAACGAACTCCTCCTAGAGAATTTATCGGATCGACTTCAAATTTGGGCAGTGCAATCTAAAGACCGTTGTGATGAAAAGTTGCCAAAAGCTTGACTTTTCGTTGAACGGCGTGTCCGTGGCCCATTTTGTGCGTTTCGCCGTAAAACAGGAAGTGGTTGTAACTCTAATGCACTTTGACCAATCTTCACCAAACTTCCCATGTTTCATAAGATTCCCAGCCTGAAGATATCTATGTGTCAAAACTGAATCATATTCACAGCGCCACCTAGTGACAACAGAAAGTTACAGGCCCTATACTTTTACACACTAGGCTACACACCACCTCAAATTTGGTCAGCACAGTCTTTCAAGACCTTGATGATGCTTCACTGTGAAGATTGTGAGTTTTCATCAAAGCCGTTGTCGTGGCAACGCGTTATTCGCCATGAAACAGGAAGCAGTTTTTTGAGGGGCTAAAGATGCTTGAAAACTCATGAAACTTGCCACACACGTTAGAAGGGATGTATTTTGTTGTCTGATAGGCCTATAAATATAATCAATTATTATTTATCTATGTATCTAAAGTGGGTTTACTGGGTAATGATATTTTAGATGATGGTGTGTGGTGACTCTTTCAGCATGACAATGTGCCCACAATGTCAATAAAGAAATGTTTTTTCCAGTTTGGTGTGGAAGAACTTGACTGGTCTGCACAGACACCTGACAGAAACCCAGTCCAACCAGGGCCTTAGCGAGGAGTTTAGAAAGGCTGTCACTGAATTACTAGGATTCTTCATATTTTATTTAACTGTTTGATGTGGGTTTTGTTTCCCAATATGAAGTTCTGAATGATGCTTCAAAGCTTTCTCCACACTACCTGGAATAAAGTTCAAATGTAAAACCCACAAATTCACAATATAAATAAATAGCCTACCTCAGTGTCCTCAATAGTAGCTACTGCCGTGAATCTAGCACCTCTGGGATGAAGTGGGATGTGGGATATTACCCAGCATCAGTGCTGGACCTCATTGATGCTCCTGTGGCTGAATGGGAGCAAATCCCTGCAGCCAGGTTCCAACATCTGGTGAAAAGTCTTCCCAGAGGAGTGGAGGCTGTTATAGGCGCAGATTAATGCCCATAGTTTTGAAATTAGATTGAAATGAGAAAAATAAATGTGACCCGGTGTTTATTCCTCAGTGTGTGCTAAAACAGATGATTGAGCGTTGCATAAAACACACTTTTTTGGTAGTAAATAATCCAAGAAACCTGCTGTTAACACCTTAAATAACATTCAGTGGTGAGTTTGGTGGATATCCTCTGCAGTGAAACCCTGTGACTGCATTTTTCATGCCTTGTTCTTTCTTGATCCTACAAAGTCAATTGACTGCAGCGCACCGGCAAGACTAATTCTAAATCCACACTGTGAGCCTGTTGTGTGTCGACAGATTTAATGTTGTATATCTGCAGAATTATTGTATATAAATCACTTGAGGGAATTGGTTGACATTTAGAAGTTTAGCCTGTTTGTTTTGTGTGTCCTCCCGGAAAAATTGCTTGTTAGGGGTTATTGAAACCAATGAACAAGCTTTATACTCATTTGGTTTGAATAAAAACAATGCTGACAAGACACTTAGTGAAGCAACACAGAGGGACTGAGTCTGCTGAAGGAAGATAAAAAGGCTAACATTTAAAATGCCTTTAGAAATGTGTGTTGAGTGCTCAAACATCTAATATCGTCCAATTTTGACTCTCTGAGTGAATTAATGTACGTTCTGTGTATAAAACATGCACACTGTGGGTTTATTTGAATGTGTTACGTACATATAATCATCAATTATCATTTTTGTATGTATCTAAAGTGTGTTTACTGGGTAATTAAGTTCCACAGAGGCTAGTTTGCATGCTGATCCTCTAGTGAGTATTCCTGGTACTTAAAAACGCATTAAAACACTCAAGTGAGATTTTTGCTTTCATATTGCTTCATGCTTACAGTCCATGTCAGGCAAAGATGGCCTTTGAACGGGACCCCTGTAGCTCCTGTGTGCCTCCTGTGAGACTGAAAGTCAGTGTCAGCGGCACACATGCTGGAAACAAAACCTTTTTCTTTTCTTTTCTTTTTACAAACATATTCTCACAGGTCTGGATTCTGCTGCAGATAACTGGAAATGCAGATGGGTGGAGTTTGTTGCAGTAGATCAGTGATTCCCACCCAGCGGTACCTCTGCAGGTACCGGGGGTGGTGTACGTGGAAACATTGTAAAGTAACTAATTAAAAAAAAACTTCTAATTATGAGTTGGTAAAAAAAAAAAAAAAATTACATATTTAAGTTTGGGAGGAAAATAAACAAAGCAACAGGATTACAAATTGGTGTGAGGCTGATTTTTACTAAATGACGAGCTACAATGGGCTGACAGCACAGGACACACCTCCCACCAACCTGAATCTAGTGGTGAAATGTAACTAAGTACGTTTACTGAATTACTTAAGTACAAATTTGAGGTACTTGTACTTTACTTGAGTCTTCTCTTCTCATGCTGCTTTGTACTTCTACTCCAGTACATTTCAGAGGGAAATTGTATTTTTTACTCCACTACATTTATCTGACAGCTTTTGTTACTAGT
Organism: Maccullochella peelii; assembly: GCA_002120245.1. NCBI lineage: Eukaryota > Metazoa > Chordata > Actinopteri > Centrarchiformes > Percichthyidae > Maccullochella > Maccullochella peelii. Next base: position 8,948 of record LKNJ01003138.1, on the reverse strand, counting down.
TACTTTACAAATTAAGATTTCTGCATATAAAACATATGAGGAGCTCATAAAATATGTTTTGTTATAAATTAAACTACCCAACAGTTTACACAAGTACAGCTGAAACGATTAGTTGATTTTGATAATTGTTTAAGTTGTTTTTCATGCAAAAACATTTCATGTTTCCAGATTCACAAATGTGAAGATTTGCTGGTTTTCCTTTGAATCATTTTAATTTATTTCTTGTAATTTTGAGGTTTGTACTGTTGGTTGGACAAAACCAGCATTGTGACGGTGTCAGTTTGGGCTCTGGGTAATTGTGACCACACCATTAATCACTATTTTCTGAATTTTTACAAACCAATCAATCAGTCGATTATTGGAGAAAATAATCAGCAGATTAATCCTTAATGAAAATAAATATTAGTTGCAGTTCAATACAAAATAGCTAAATGAGCTCCACCTCAACCAGCTACAACAGTAAAATGCTGCTTTTACATTAATGCATGAACGATAAAATGATAATATATAATAGTAATAACAGTCACAGGGACATTTTTCTGCATCAAGTACTTTTACTTTTAATACTTTAAGTACATTTTCCCGATTATACTTACATACTTTTACTTAAGTAACATTTCAAATGCAGGACTTTTACTTGTAACAGAGTATTTTTACAGTGTGGTATTAGTACCTTTACTGAAGTAAAGGATATGAATACTTCATCCAACACTGCCTGAATCAGTTGAAACACCTGAACACCATCAGAGAAGCAATAATTAGCTTAAATAAAGGGATGGATAAATGTTTGGAACATGCAGCATGAAAGCAAACTCGACCAAACCAACTAAAAAAACATGGTGAGACCAACAAATGTGATTTGTATAGTTATAACACGATCCATTTTTATATGTTAAATAACAACCACTGCAGTAGATAAAGAGCCGGGGGAATGTGGCCTACTTGAAGGCCATTTTACCTGACATTATTTGAATGTCCCAGTACAGTGACCTCCACCCTTCTAACACACTAAGCACAGTAAATCACTCGCAAAATAATAATGTAAGGAAAAAGTTATTACAAATTACTCGGGAGACACAAAAGGAACTTACTGTATTTAGATGTATCTAAAAAGAGGCGATACACAAAGTACCTTATTGTACGTTTAAGGTCACATGACCAATCAAATTGATGTTATTGTTACTCAGAATCCACAAAAGGCTCAGCTACAGTGTGTTGAATTCAAAGCTCATGAAAAAATGTCTTTTGAAATCATTTGTTTACTGTAACTATGGTAATTAGTGTTATGCAAACAGAGACAGTCAATGCTGCACTGTTTTCTCAGGGCCTGTGGAATCGGTGTGTTATGAGCCTGTAATTAGAAAGTTATACAGTGAAAAGCCATGCAGTGAATGGTTCGTCCCACTATAGCTGCAGGAACAAGTCTATTGAAACGGTTACTTTGTGCCTGGTCACGTGCTCCGTGCATTTAAAGGGAAATATTTGAGCAGAGTGTCAGAGTGCATCTGAGCTACATACTGAAGTTCATGTGCAGCACCTGAGAGTTCTGGTTCACCTGCAAAATATCACCGAAAGAGGCGCCGAACGATTACAAACGAAGTCTCTCTCAGTGTGGGTGTCATGCTCCTATGTAAGAGGGGTGGGGGCCCATTGTCTCATAATCTGCCCATGAGTGCACTGACGCTGAAGGGACACTTTGCTGTCCACATTGGATATTAGACAGCAAGAAAAAAAACCAGGGCAGACCTTACGTATGTTATACAAAGATGTCACTATATCAACAAGGGTGTCTTGCAGAACAGCTGTGTGTCAGTGTGAGTGTGTGTGTGTGTTTTTTGGCAGTCAGAGTGATGAGCAAGAGGAAAAGCAGGAGGACCCCCTGCCAGGCGTTCTCATGCATTATCAACCCGCAGCTCCCCAGCAGGCATCAACCACCACATACCAGGGTGTCGAGCTCTTATAACGCCACGGGCAGCTTCGGTTTTTTAATATGGGGCAACTTTCAACTCTCCCTATTCCTCTAGACGGCTGCAAACTCCCGACACGTGCACTAAGAGAAATGAACACACACACATAAAAAGGAATAAAATAAAGGTTTTTAATTAAAATTGATTGTCAGGAGAATAATACACAAAGTTGTATCTTGGTGTGCTTAACTGAAGTAATGCAAATTAATTTTATATATGTATATATACACATACACACACACACACACACACACACACACACACACTGGTATATCACATAAATGTACAAATGAAATTACAATATTGCAATGTGAATGTGAAGTCAAGCAACTGTAACTTTGGGAAACATTTTCACACTAAGGCGAGGCTTTTAAAATCAGACCCTGCCTTGAATTCAGATATTTACGATGAACTCACCAACACAGTCAGTCGCTTCACAATCACACAGTGTTCAATACTGTTGTAAACTAGATGCTGCAGTATTATTGCCTTCAAACAATTGCATTTTTGATTTAGGGATGGATTACAGCTTGTACTTGTACATGTCAGTTAATTACAGTGAATCCACGGCCAGCTCGGTCACAAAATGTGATGCTTTGATCAGAGACGGTTAGAATATTTAAAATGAAATATGCAGTGTTAGTTCTGACACCAAGCACCTTGGGAAAGATTTGAGAAATCATTAAAAAAAAAAAAAAAAAAGAACCTACATCACAGTAGAATACTGCCACCTTGTGGAGGAACACAACCAAATCTCTGTGATAAAGTGCTGCTTCTCCCACGGATCAAATGTTTTCCCTGATGCCACTTTTAACAGCTACACAAGTGACAGTGACAATGATTCATTTCTTAATCTCAATTCACTCACTGGCAGTAATAAAAAAAAAAAACCAGGAGAACGGATTCTTCCTAGTCTATGGCGTGAGATTGCTGGGAAACACAAGCAGATATCTGTGTGGTAATTAAAAGCAAATCTAAGTTCAGCCTCAAGGCACATTAAATATACTTTATGTAAAAAGTGAAAGCTGTAATTACTGCTGCAGCTCTCTCTCTGTGTCACACAGACACACACCAGCCCTGTGCCCATATGGGTGCTCAGTTGTGTGTTGGCAGCATGTCAACGACTGATCAGACGCAACATTTTTAAAATAAACTTTTGTGTAGTGGTAATAAACAGTCTGTGTAAGGTTCCTGGACACAGCCAGCCACATCACTTCACATGAAAACATACCTCCAGATGCTGAATGGGATCAATAGGCAGTAATGATGGAAGCAAACTAAGTGATTTTACAGGATGTTGGACAGAGACCTGCAGAAAAGCAGTGTAAATCATGTTCATTGAAACCAGCTCTAAAATCAAATCTTAATGATCACCTTTAAAACCTGCCTACATTTTACAATCAGCTTTGCATCAGTCATTCACTTAGTGGCAGTATACGATCATCATCCTTACATTCAGAGCGAATCCGTTCTGGTCGCTCGACTCCTGCGTTCTGTCCTGCTCTGTTGGGCTCACAAGGGCGTCAGCGCTGCAGAGTGCTGGATGGGTTTTCCAGCCGGTACCTCGTACTTGAAGACCACGCTGAACAGCGTTCCTCCCAGTCGGTCGGCCAGCCACGAGTTCTTGATGACGGCCATCTTGAGGCTCTCGCAGCTAAGCATGGCGTAGTAGTTGGTGTGAATAGCTCGGCCCATTCCCTCGATGATCACCAGGTCGGTCTGTCGCTCCCGCACCACCATCGCCAGCACTTTGTCCAGGCGGCTGGGGAATGGCAGAGGCAGAGGATAAAACATGTTAAAATTTTTGCTGCGCTAAATGATCGTAATACAGTATGTCTAATGAATTCATTACCAGGTGCTGTTAAATGTAAAAGTCCAGCCCAAACCCGACCCTTCCACTAGGGTGTGATGAACTGCATCTCTGTTCTGATAAGCTGAGCAGCTTCTGACAAGTGTTTATATTGACATCAATTATATTTATGTCAATTTCAGGTCACGGTTTTTGAGGGGAAAATGGGGGCTTCGCTCCATACCCATTTATAGAAAAAAACAAAGTGTTGAGTGTTGGGAATGGTAATAAGCTCAACTGTGTTATAGGCGTCATATTATTGCATTACATTAGAGCAATATTCCACAAAGTTGGGAGGCTTGAAAGACAGATTTAAAAAAAATCACAGGGCAGCAGAGTGCAGGTATCCCGTCTTTTAGTCCCTAGTAGGTAAATCTCCAAAAACACTGGAATCTACATTTCCCATAGTGCAACTCAGCAGCATCTTTCATTAGACTACCCCTGCCTGGTGAAAGCCCTCATCATTCAAACTCCATGCCCCATCAGGGGCATCAGGGTTATTTTCTCGCTTTGTAAAGTTCCCTCCAGAGCCACAGCAGATATTACACAACTGTTTTCAGAGGCTGAAAAGCACTCCCTTTTTGAAATGTCAAATGTAAAATTGCCAAATAACCAACCTTAGATCCAGGCAGGGTGAGCTGGAACCACTCTGGACCAACGTCAACCTGTCCTCCTTCAGACCAGCCCTGCACAACAAACAGACCACAGTTCACTGAAGATCTTCCTCAACTGTTTTAGAAAGCTTTTTAGGAGGGAAATCATGAGATCAGACATAGAAAATTATATTTTAGAAGTTACTCAGGAAAGAAAATAAGACTTTAATGTAAAAACAGAAAAAAAGCAGTGTATCTATATTGCTGTTTATGTGATAGTAGATTATTAGCTGTGGTCTATATTTTGTATTTTTTCTCATCAGACTGTCCGGCTTTTAAAACACTCACTGAATCACTGGATCCATAGCAGCGATTCTTTCGGTCAGTATTTGCAGTTCACCATTCGTTACGTCATTCAAAGCCGGAGCAGAGTTGCTGGCCAACACAACCTAACGGTAGACGGATACAAGAGCTGGATTAACATTCAATCAAATATATTACTATATTATTTTAGAGATTATGTTGTTAAGAGTTCCTTACCTCTGTCCCTCGAGAGAGAAGCTCTCTGACAAAAGGCATCACCCCTAGAATGATGTCTACTCCACTATTATCTACGAAAAACAAGGCACACTTATGAGGAGGACCCTGCAAGAGAAAACCAGGATGGATTGTATTCAAGCACTAATCATCAAGATCACACAGCACAGAAACACTATCGCAAGTATTTAAAATACTGAGCGCTAAAAAGCTGTTATCTGTGTTTTTTCTCTTTGTGCTTAATGAAAACATTAGTTGTGGCTGGAGTTATGTGTCAGTTTCCTTCTGGGGTCATGAGTGCTAAAGAGTGTGCGTGTACTTGTGGTACTGTCAAGTGCTTTTGATAAAACCTTCCACCAATAATGCTGCAATGAATAACTTGGCTTTGAAAAGAAAAAAAGCAGAGAAAGAGCCTTACCTTTAGTCTCTCAAGCCACTGGTCATAGGAATCAACAAGCCATGGCCGCTCTGAGGAGAAAAACAAAAAACAGGGTTCGTACAGCTTTTTAAGAGTAAAATTCAAGCACTTTAAAAGGTACCTAAACAAAACAATTTCCAGACTCTCGAAGCCTTTAATTGTATTATAAATGCCAGGAGACAACAAACAAATAAGACAACGGGATTGTTTCATTTCAAATATTTAAGATATTAAAGACTTTTGGTTTACATGAGTGATTGTTTAAATGATGAAACACCCGATTATGTTGAAAATCAAGCATTTGTCAAGGAGTATATTCGAATTCAAGCATATTCCTAAGCTTGAAAACATAGCAGTTAAAATTAAGTATTTTCCGAACTTCCAAGACTTTGTACGAACCCTGAAAAAATCAGTCTGAGGTACTACCTCTGTGCACCAAGAGTCATCATATTAGAAAGACATTCAAAGTTGTGAAAACAATCATGTGGGTCTGATGCCTATCAGTGTGTCAAATGGTTCAACAACAAAAGTTTAAAAAAACCCACCAAAAAACAGGTAAAATTGTGGACAAATAAAGAAGAGAAAGAGAAGAGAAATACTTGGATACCTTCCAACTGTCGTTTAGCCTGCTCAAAGCCAAACTCAGGATCAGATTCGAGGACGCTGCGTGACATCAAAAGCAAATATGCAAAAGTAAGACAGGTATTTGGATCACTTTAAACACCAAACTTTCCAAACATTGAGATTGAAGCTAAAATGTTTGAATTTACCAGCCACTGCAGCCTAGCCTGTAGATAAAAAGGTGCCGCCTGCTCTCAAACCAACCCTCATCAATTCATTTCTTAAAGAGACGGGCAGTTCTGGACAAGAAAAGCAGGCCATGGTTGCCCTTCTGACAGTCAAAAAACAAGCTTACTGTGATTCTGTGTGAACAGACGTACTCAAAGCTTCAAAGGGCGACAGAAAAAAAGAATCTTAAAGAATCATTGGGATGCAGTTATATTCTTTGTTGGGATGCATGGTAAGCTAAGCAAATATTTTTTTTAAATTCTGTTTACTTTCAATCCATGCTGCCAACTGTTTGCAGTCTGGCTAACCCAGGGTAGCTAAAGCACGTTACCACAGCAGTGAAAAGCTCCCTGTTCAAAGCAGAATGAAACTACAAGACATGCACCCAGAGCCTCCCCCACTTCCCACAACCAGGCAGAACAGAGCAACCAATCCGCCAGGCTCCTCACAGGATATAAAAGCCATTAACTGCACTCACTCTGACACGGCCTTAGCCCCCCAGTCAAAGACATTCCCAGCCAGGACGCCCCTGACCAGGGCAAACTGTCTCTCCTCCCAGCTCAACTCCTCCAGGGACTTCACTGCCTTCTGGTAGTACTTGAGAGCCATGTCATTCTCCTTCTGTTTAATCTACGAGAGAACAGATATGTGATACAGCTATTTTGAATAGAATAAAAGATTCATAATCAGAAGCATTCAGAGATGTGAAAAAAAAGGTCGTTAAAACAACATGAGAATATGTTAAAGGATAATTTATTGTCTAAATTCTTGGCTTAATTCATGAGGTGGAAATGAACTGTGTAACACCACGAGACTGTATGAAAACATAAAATTGTAAGAAGTCGACCAATCACATCAGTGAGGGCCAAATCAGCTGTGTAGCACACGGAAAGGACACACACAAAAAAAAGGAAAACAAAATAGGTTGATGGAATTCACTCAGACCTTAGAGTAGGGATCAGGAAAGTTGAACTCGTTTAAACAGTGTTCCCTCGTGTCTAACAGACTTCTGACAGTGAGGGATCCATAAGCACTAGGTGAGAAGAGAAGCACTCTACATTAGGCAGAGAGAAAAAACATGCACACAACGGGGCGGGGCGGTCGAGGCATAGTACTTTTCACTTATATTGACAGTGCTTGTATTGTGGCTTGAAACCGTGACGTAAAAGAAACTCTGTCAAACTGACCTTTTAAAAACTCATATTGTAATGTGGAACTAGTTTCTTTTTTTGTCGAATTTCAATGATAGCTTACGTGTTCATCTTTCTGATATCACCGCAGTTTATTCTGAGAAATCACTGACTTCATTAATACGACTGACACATACTTATCCAGTGCACTGACTCCTAAAAGCTGTAAACACTAAACAGATTTAACATCAAGATTTCCCTTTTTCACTGACAAAGCACGTGGGCAGTTACAGCAGGTATGAAGACATGAAACTAATGCAGACATAGTAGAAAAGACTTGAGGTTTAGTCTACTAAAAGCGATCTCTGGGTCAAACAGATAGGCCTTGCATGCAAAAGAACACAAACAGTCCTTACAAAGGCTGGTGGCGGAGGGTCTGAAGCTTGTGTCTGTATTTCTGACGGAACTTCTCGGCTCGCTCGGCTGCCTCCGGTATGTCAGGCTGGCTCGCCACAGCTCTCTTAACCACCTGCTCCGAAAGAACAAGAACAGTAGTCAGTGAGGCGGTGTATTGGCAATCACCAAAAAGGGGTAACGATTAAATATATTACGATACTGTAAGTAAGGAGAGATATTGTACATTTTTTTAATCTAATTTTAGGAAACAGGGTTCGTACAGCTTTTTAAGAGTAAAATTTCAAGTACTTTCAAGGTACTTAAACCAAAAATTTCCAGACTCTCGAAGCCTTTATCATCACATCTAAATTGTTCTCCAAGTGCCAGGAGACAATAAACAAATATGATGACGGGATCGTTTCATTTCAAATCTCGAAAGATTTTACATGAGTTATTGTGTCAATGATGAAACACCAGATTATGTTGAAAATCAAGCATTTTTCAAGGAGTATATTTAAATTCAAGCATATTCCTTACCTTAAAAACATTACGGTTAAAATTAAGCATTTTCCAAACTTTCAAGACTTTGTACGAAGCCTGAGGAAAACTGCCATAGTATAAAAAACACACCACCAAATGCATAAAATCAGAGTTAAAAAAAGTTTCCTTTGTTGTGCAATCAGAACAGTGGGATCTGCAGTTGTATTTATCACAGTCCCTGTAACATTCAACATCATCACCAAATTTGCTAAACATAGATGATGCGACATGATCTCTAAGCTCTAAAACAGGGGTGTCAAACTCAAATACACAGTGGGCCAAAATAAAAAAATCGGTACAAGTCGAGGGCCGGACTGGTTCAATGTTTATTGCAAAACTAATTGAAATGAACTTATTGCACATATTGAACCTGGAACTAACAAAGCTTGCCTATAAAAACAACATTAAACATTAAATAAATGAAAAATCAGTTGCATTCATT
>LKNJ01003137.1:0-49107 GCA_002120245.1 Maccullochella peelii | reverse complement strand
TAAGGAGAGTAGTAGAGCAGGAAGGACGTCAGGATGGGGGCAGAACAGACAGACAAAGGGAGGAGGGGATCTGATCTGTGACGTTAACGTTCACTGACGAGGTGTGAAACACCTCACCATCAGGGAGAGTTTTGTTTTTAAATGTGCCAGTTTACCCATGTTGTTATTTTTCCCACTAAATAGACAAGTATGGTGAGCTACAGGTATGTTTATCACCACGCTGACCAGTAAAACGAGATGTATTATCCACTCGTCCCCTGACATGAATGGATTTTTGACAAATAACCAAATAACTATAATTTTGAGTGACCTCAACGTATTTTTCTGTCGAGTAATAAACTGACAGCGAGGGAATAACTAGTCTACATCAATCAACTCTTTTCTGTTCAGCAATTCCCTTTGTGGATTTGAAACTTTAGTTATATTGCTATTAGATGCAGGGGATTTTCCTTATGTGTTTAATAAATCCACATCTCTGGCTCTCTTCAGTATTCTTCTTTCATTCTGCTGCTTGAATTCTGCACCTTGACCCAGAGAGACCTTCCAATAACTCAGAGGCCTGTGGTTTAATGTGGGCAACACAGCACTTCTCTGCCATGGCTTGGAGGCATTAGAACATATTTGTTTTCTCCTTCAGGGTGAAAGCATGAAATATGCCAACATTATTAGAGTCCAAAGAAGCACAACACTTTGCCCGATGAGTTCTGCAGAGAGTTCCGCCGTTTCTCACACGAATGGGCTTTTTGACATTTAGGAGAGCTTGATTTATTCGCTTCAGCCCAGCTGGTGGAAACACATCTAATTCACATTTCATTTTTCTCTGACATTTTAAAAGTTTGTGTAAAATCTGCTTGACAGCTGGATGGATGGACGTCTGCCTGATAAAGGGAGGGAGAGGATAATTGACGAAGCAATGGAGAGGGATCAGCAGTGGTAGTTTTCACTTGACTTTAAGTCCAATCGATTTTCAATTATTTTTTTTGTGTGACAAAAAAAAATCACTTGATTCATGAAGATGATGATTTCTAGATTAGAAGCAATTAAAGAGGAGAATCTTGAGGAAAACTGCTCCTGCTAGTGAATTACAGCTTCAATTTACATTTCACTTTGAGTCAATTGAAACTCAATATACCACAACCTTGGAAGACAGGATGGCTGGAGGAAGAGCAGAGTGGGACTGAAGAGGGATGAAGAACAGATGTGGACAGACAAAGACAGTGGAGGAGGAGTAGCAGGAGGACGGCAGAAGGAAGGAAGCAACTGAGTGAGGAAGGTGAACAAGACGGCGCCGGAGGCTTAACATGGAGAATCGGCTAAATAAAGATGGAGGTGAAAAAGGGAGCAAAGGACATGTAACATAACAAAAAGATGGAGAGAGAGAGAGAGAAGGGAAGTGAGGTGTTGGACAACGATTGGACAGAGTGGTGCGAAGAAACATCACAAAATGAATGAAAGTAAAAAGATTGAGAGACTTGAGAGTCAAATATAAAGGAGAGAGCAGATGAAGAGGCTTTCTAAAGTGTTGCAGCAAAAACATGGGAATGGAGGTGTAACATGAGGTGACAGAAGCTGAGGGAGGTGGGGTGAATTCACAACAGGAAAGAAAGTGTGGGGGAGCGAAAGCCCAGAGCATCGTCTTCATCCCTCATTCAGCCGCTGCAGATAAGTGCTACTGACCTCATTACTCTCTCCCTCCCCTCCTCCTTTTCTCCCCCTTCCCTTCGTCCTTTCGCTTGGCTGATCGGGCCGACAGATTGCGGGGTAAAATGATGGGAGGAAAGGAAAGAGGAGATGCAAAGAGGGAACAGGATCGCACGGCATGGAGGATAAATGCAGCTCAGTTTGTTACAGCGTGCCTGAGACTTTTTTGACTTGAGGGATCTTTGGCGGTTTGGCAGTGGTTCTTCATGGGAGTGTCTCCCCATGAATGTTGTCACTTGTTTTATCCTTTAATGTTAATTTAAATTGACTGGAAAGTAGTGGTATTTCCTTGTGTGTCTCTCATTTCTTTGTAATATTTATAAGCTGTGAAAGAGTTGGTACAAAAGTACAGACCAGCATGACAGAAAAGCAAGGTGGTTTTTGTAGCAATATCTCTGGTTCTGTCATTTTAGCTGTTTCACTGCGTAGTGCGAGGAGTGTTTTTAACAAGTAACCTGAATATAAAAGCTACATAAATTGACTTCAACAAAAGGCTGTCCTGACGTTCCATGTAAGCCTTTGGCACAGTTTCAGAGACGTTCAGCTTGGAAAGGACAACTTGCTTGTTCTTCAGCTTTAGTGGCGGTTGCTAAATAACAAGAGGAGCACACGGTGTGCTTCCTGTGCACATCACACTCATGTTTTCAGGTCATTTTTGAAAAGTCTTCTCTTCACATTGAAACCCAAAAACATAGAACGGCTTCAGCTCTTCTTCCGCCTCCTATTTCATGTGGGAAGCAACAAAATTGTACATCACAGCCATCATCTGCTCAGTCTGTCACCTCCCGCTCTTTATGATAAACTACTAAAACCTAACACACAATTCCAGACAGTTTTCTGTTTCTGTTGTCGGGTGACTGATGTATCAGACCTGATCTGCTAAGGAGAACAGTAACTTATGTGTTGCTGCACTGAAGCCACTGATCACATTGATATTTTATGCTGTTGTCTGACAATGCAAACATAGATGTGGATCAATGGCAACACCTATATTGTGTGATCGGCATGTAAAATGTCCCGCTCAGTACATACCTTCAAGTGGGACATTAATAACCAAAGATAAAGGGTCTCGATATCATTATCAGCTTAAGGGCGTTTTCACACCTGCTCTTTGTAGTCGGGTTAAATCGGACTCTGGTTTGTTGTCCCCCCTGGTGCGGTTCGTTTGGACAGGTGTGAGCACAGTAATCGCACTCGGGTTTGGACCAAAACCAAAAGGTGGTCTCAGTCCGGCTCCAAACAAACTCTGGAGCGGTTCGTTTGTGGTGGGAACGTGATCCGACCCAACTACCAGGTGTACTCTGCAGGACTGAGCTAACGGCTCCTGTAGCCAGCTGAGCTTTGCATTCTGGGACGCGACAGAGCAGCAAACTGTTTCTAGCAGCAGCAGCGAGCCGGAGAACGAACCAGCAACGTTTCTCTCTCAGAAATGTGCACTAGTCCAGAACACACGACCTTCTTCCTGTATTTACTTTCTTGCTCGCTTAGATTTTTCTGTGTGAAAAGAAACCGAACCTACTTTACAAACTGATTCGGACCAGAACAAACCAACTATGGGTGTGCAGGCCAGACTCTTTTAATGACATTCACAATGAGTGTTCACAGAGCTGAAGGCAGCAGAACGCTTGCTTCATGTTGCTTCTACACAGCATTGTCTCGTGTCATTGTTTCAGAAAAGCTCTTTTTTCTTATGCACGGCAGAGAACATGTTCAAACAGCAAAATGTTCCGGTGCTAAAACCACCATTTTCTTGTGGGCCCAGCCTTTTTCCCACCGCAGCCTTCCAGCAGCACAGATAACCTTCAGCAGGAACCAGCAGGAAACTCTGTTTGTCCTTCCTGCTGTTTGTTTCAGCCGTTGGCAGATGTCGCGGATGCAACCCCGACCGCTCTCTCAGTTGCTCACTTCCATAACGGCGCCGTTTGGATATCTGAGCTAGTTTGCACAGGGGGTTGTCACTCTGGAAGTTCCCATCATGCATCTGGTTTATTTTATTTTTTATTATTTACTGCAGTCCACCGCCGTTCCTCACAAACATTTATACACACACAGGCACACGCCCGCTGTCTTTACTCCTACTGTAACACAGATTTGACTTCTTTGCAGTTTCATTCTCCTTAATGATTCCTATCTTACAGTGTACATTACAGATGTACCCATTGTAGATATTTGTACTTTTTTTTTTACTAGTTTGCTAAAATCCTGCTGCTCCTTGGCTCCATTACTAAGAGATCAATCAAGAAATGAATATTTGCTCTCCTTTTAGCTGCCAGGCACTACATGTATGGATGTGCTAACCAGCTGGTTGAGATTCTGGTTTTAGTGAATAACATCACAGAACGAACTGATAGAAGTAATGATGTTAAGCCTTAGGGGGTACATGGAAAGATTGTGGAGTAGCTCAACTAAATCGAAAAAGTGGAAATTACAATTTAAATGAAACATACATCCACATATTGAGTCACCTGAAAACAATGTGGTGAGAATGCCTAAAAACTAGCTGGCAGGCGAGTGGAGAAACTGAACCTGTTGAAATAGTTAGCTAAAAGTAATAGATAACCAGTTAAAAGTTAGCTTAAGGTAATGGATAAACAGTGGAAAGGGTTGATGGTGTAACAGGGCTGTGGGGGAACCAAAAACAGTTGGGAACAGCTGGTGCAAGGCATGCTGGATTAAAACACGAAGGGCGAGGTCCCCCTGCAGTACCGCACAAGTCAAATAATGGTAATGACTATCTGCTTCCCTAAATCGTCTCCGATTTCTTCATTCCCTCTTTTTCCTCTGCACACGGTAAACTGCAGTGTGTTTTATACTCGTGCACTGTATGTTTACGTGCTGCCCTGCTGTTCACTCACTCATGATTCTGCTTTTCTGTCCCTGCACTTGCTGTGAGGTTGGACAGTGATCATGTCATGTTCGCTCAGAAAGAAGAAATATAAGTGATGTTGCACTCTATAGCCTATCAAAGCCAATAGCAGTAAACTCCCAGAGCAGTTCCCTACTGATCCAAATCCATTTTAAATGCTTTGTACTTATGAGAGCACTCAGTGTGTGGTTTAACGCTAGTTATGTCCTGTGTTCTTTAGCTTGTGGGCATATGCAACAGCTGTATCCCCTGCTGCTTGCTGCCGTTTTGGTGCCAATTACATTTCTCTGTAGCCCGGTGGGCCTGCTGTGCAAAACACTCTCTCCGTCCCCATGACACTCTCATTTTCTGGATTAGATTAGTTTCTCTTCGCTTCTAATTTCTTCTTCTTTGCTTTTCTTTTAAGTCTTTTGTTCTCCACGACATGTGTGCTCTGTGCGCACACACACATGCATGTACATTTTTGTGTGTTCTTGGTGTTCTAGTAAGCGTTTTATTATAAATTCACTTATTATAAATTCACTGATATTCTTGACAGCAGATTCTATTAGGGGAGTCCCCATGAGTATACTACATTACTTCTGCATTAAGCCTACGAGTGTGTGTGTGTGTGTGTGTGTGTGTGTGTGTGTGAGATGGAGAGTTAGAGAGACAGGGCGATGCCCACACACGGGAAGAAGGTGGGAGAGAAAAAGACGATTCTTAAGAGCTACATAAAGAAAATACCATAATGATTCTCTCTCCTTCATTAAATGGCGACAGGAAATTTCCTGTGTAGATTTATTTCTTTTGCAGTTGCAAAAATTGGTATGATTCAACCAGTTCACTTCTACTTTCTTCTTCTTTTGATTACTCATCTCTTCTGTTCCTCCCACCTCCATCTGCAGCAGCTCGAGCATTAAAATCTGGTTCCTTCTGAGTGAATAATTGTCTTAAACTGACTCCAACATCGTTTAAAGGGGCGACAGGAGTTATTCTTTCTAACTGGAGTTGCCAGATGGATGATTGATTGTTCATCTCACATCCTTTCAACTGACATATTGATGATGTCACTAGCGGTTATTGGCCCGGTTCAGATCACAGGCCAGTTTCCATCATCAGAATCTGTGCTGTTGTGTCAGAAATACATTTGTTTGTCTTGTGGGACAAAGGAGAGTCCGGCAACAACGCAGCGGCTCAGCGGGCCAGCACGCTGTGAGGAATGCCTAACGGGCACATTCCCCTGTCACATTCATGTGTTCATGGACACACAGAAAACATCTGACACCTACACACAATCACACACAATCACACACAATAGTGCATTGAGCCATAAAAGCCCATGATCATGTATGTAAGCTGTAAAGGAGGGGCAGGCGCAGACAGACAACCCAGTGAACTCTGCTTATTGGCACACAGGCTCAGCAGAGAAGAAGCCTTTCCATTCTGCCTTTCACATCCTCTCTCCTCTCCCTCTCCTTCTGCTTCCCTCTCCTCTTTTCCTCCTCCTCCTCCTCTCCTCTTCATCTTTGAATGGAATTCCAGCATTTGGCTGTTTTCAGGCTGACGGCACGATTGTGTGATTTGGCCCGAAGTCACAGACAGTTTAGAGAGAAACATCAATGCTGCATCTCCTCTGATGAGCAAATTAAAGTGGGCTGGCATCAGAGGAAAGCTTCCCTCAAAACTCCAGTTTATTTAACAAACAAGCTGAGGGTTCAGAGGACGTTCGGAGTGAGCAAACGCTACTGTTCAATCAGCTTCTGCTGAGCAAAGCATGTCTGCAGCCTCCCTTTCTTTCTAGGCTCATTTTAACCCTTGTCTTCTAATCTTCTTATCACCTTTTGGGGTTCATCTAAATTCTTCAATGTCGTGGATTTATAAAAAAATAACACTTTAAAGGTTTGGATGGCAATGTTGGTCCGTCTGTCCACCGCTTTGGTCCAGACTGTAATTTCTCAACAATTATTGGATGGATTGCCATGAAATTTCGTCTGGATCCCCAGAGTGCCACCAACAGGTCAGGGATAAATCTCAACATGTACAAGAGGGATTGACACAGCATTTTGTACAGACATTTATGGATCCCAGGTGATGAAGCCTGATGACTTGACACCACAATGAGGTTGACATTTGTGGTTTTGAGTGAAATAACTCAACAACTATTGGATGAATTGTACTTTGTGTTGAGAGCTATTAGCAAATGGTAACATGCTAAACTGAGATGATGAACAGGGTGAACATTACTTGCTAAACTTCAGCAATGTCTTTGTGAGCATGTTAGCATGCTGAAGTCAGCCTCACAGAGCTGCTAGCATGGCTGTGGACTCTTAGGGCGTTTTAAATTAGAAGGAATGGAAGGACTTGAAAGTACAAGTTAAATATGTCCGTCTGACGAAAACTGTCAGGACTGGTCTCTCATCGTCTTTCTTCCTCTCTCGATCTTTTCCTCTGTTACGCTCACTAATGTCACTCTCTTCACTTTTCTTAACTTTCTCTTCTGTAACACACACACACACACACACAGTCTACCCGTGATCTGAAGGGGCGGTTTGTTATGTGAGTAGTTTATCCAGGTCAGTAAGTTGATCTGATTAAGTCAGTTTAACAGTTACCTGAGGGGCTTTCCCTCTCTTCCTCCCTCTCTTCCTCCTCTCTTTCTCTCACTTCTCACTTCGATCCTCCTCCCTATTTTTTTCCCTTCAATTTGTAGCCTATCCCCTGTTCTCTCCTTCTGTCTTCCTCTTTCTCAATCTGTCTCACACTCCTTTTTCTCATTTGAAATCTCTGTCTGTCTCTCTGTCTGTCTGTCTGTCTGTCTGTCTGTCTCTCTCTCTGAGATCTGGCGGTGCTTTGTTAATTCCAGTAATGGTGGGATGGAGATGAATGTCACAGTGAGATTAGGACTCTCAGACTGGAGTTTACTCATCAGCTCGTGTCAGTCTTTGTACAGAGGTTACATGTTACTTTACATTTCATTTACTTGAAATGTCCCTTTCTTCTTCTTCTTGTTTGTTTTCAGTATTTTTTTCCCCTTTAAAATGTTGCTGGTTCATTTTCTGTTGATCAGCATCACAGGTTCTCAGTTCTCTTGACATTGTAATCGAGTGGTGCATATTCACACACAAATGTGCTATTAATCCTAATAATACAAACGGTAAACGTGGGGCTTTTAAGACCCTGAGGGTCTGGAGCACCAGGGGAGTTTCCCACTTTATCAGATACACCACATACACAGCCAAAAGTGTGTGGATGCCTGAACATTGCAGCCATGTTTTGATAGTTGAACATGTGGTACCAAACCCACCGGCATGAATCTGGTGCTTTAACAGCCTCCACTCTTGTGGGAAGACTTTCCACAAGATTTTGGAGCCTTGCTGCATTTCTTACTCAAGAGTTGAACTTTAACCAGGTTTCATCAAGATTATCAAAAAATATCAGAGTGAAATGTTGCACCAGAAGTTTAAAGGGTTTATTGGCCAGAGTGACTCAACATTTGGGCCGTGGGACGGGTAGAGTACTAGTCTCTGGCTGTGCACACGTTCTCTCTCTCACGCTCATTTACATACACAGAAACACACACAAGCATGTCTATAGACACACAGACAGATGATCAGTGACAGGACACACGCACTTGCATACCTAAACACAAGCCAGTCTGCTGTTTTCTCCACCTGCCTGAGGGGTGTGTTTCTTTTTTTCGTCCTGTCCATCAGAATTTCTCCTCGTTAATCCCGGTTAATCCTGGCTAATGCTTCTTTTGTCCGAAGACGCGTCACCAGCAGGCCTCGTCCTCTTCCTCTGTGACTTCAAACAAATCAATTACTGCAGGACGAGGCGGCTGCACGGCGCCGAGCGGGTGCTGCTGCTGCGAACAAACGGGCATGGCGGGATTAGGAAATGAGAATTAATCTTGCTTGAAACAAACTCACAAACGTTTTAATGTTAAAGCATCTGGATATACAGTACACACATACACACTCACGCAAGTCTAAACACCAGAATGTATACATGCATGCTTGCGCGCGCACACACACACACACACACACACACGGACACAACCACAAACATCAGCAGGCTGAGCAGCGGTTTTTAACGGCTGAAATGTTCTCTCACTAACGCTGAGAACATTGTGCTGCTGTCACTGTCTGTTTCCCATCTCGGTCCATATGTGGCCACAGCGAAGCTGCATTTCATGTGTAATCGTGCATAATTTCCCTACAGTCAATTAGCGAAGCTTCTGAGGCCCTCAGAGCGAGATTTATCAAAGCCAGCTCCATCCAACACAACAAAATGGCATCTGTCTGTTGCTTTTTTAAAATTTATTTTTTATTTCTACAGGATGGACTAGTAATCCTGGTCCTCTTCAGCAGTTGTACCATTTGTTGATGACAAATAATTAATGAGCTGAGTTGTTGTTGGACCATCTGGTTTCTGTGTCGGCACACGAACTTCATCAGGTCGACTTTTTGCCGTCAGATTGATCGTAGCTCTGGGGAGAAAGCTTCAAGCAGTCTGTAGCAACATTTTGTGCTTAAAAAAATATATTTTTTTGTATCGGTTCATTCTGACTTGTACCACAAACCAGCACCTCTTAAGCTGCTGTGCTTTGCAGTACAGAAGCTTCACTTGTAGCTGATGTGTTTTGTTAATGCAGCCCAGGAAATGTCAGCTCACCACTGTATGACATTAGCTAACGTTTTACAAACATCCAGCGCGGTTTCATTGTGCCCGTCTCGCTAGCTGTTTGTCACTTCGTACAGGAGATGAGCCGCTGAATGTGAGGCATGCTAACTCTAGTGTTTTGGTGTGGTATCACTGCACCTGAATCAGCTTTTAGTAACGGACACGTGGATACATTCCAGTGTGATGTTTGATAGATGCTTTAAAAACTGTTACGACATGCAGCCCAAGAGTCTCAGTAACCTATCAGGTGCTGAACTCAATGTTACGTTGGTGAAACGCACATACTGTACATGTAGTGTGTGCAGCAGAGAGGTGTTGCAGGGGCCTATGATAATAAATTGCACCAAGTTTCTAAGGTGAAGATCAGATGAGAGATTTTTCTCCTGCTCAAACTTTTGATACAGAGAGACGGCTGAGCTGAGAGTGTTTGCTAACTGACCTTAAGTAAGAGAAAAATGTAGCTGACAATAGAAATGGACCTCTGGATCGAGGATGAAGCAACACTTAATTACTCAGTAGGAATTAAGTTATTAAATTACCTCCTGTGTCTCTTCTCCGGCTCACATGAGAAGAGACACAGGTCTCTTCCAGCTGGTTCGTTATAGAAAAGAGAAACCAGAAACTCCTTCATCACCGTGATGCTTCTTTTCAGTGATGACTAAAAGGCTCAAATGGAGCCACGTCGGCCTGAAGTGACTTATAGAAAAAATATATATAATAGCACATGAATGTAGCACACATCTATCAACATTTCAATGTCAATATAATAAAAATCCAGGCAAGTTGGTTCCCTTTTATTATGAAAGTAGTCTAGTGTCGTATAGCAGTATCAGTGAGAGTTAATTAGCCTCTTGGGTGCAGACAACATAATATTATGAATTATTTGCTCTGTGTTCAGGATGTGAACACTAACCGTATATGACTTTTCACAGCTGAAGAACTGGCGAGTCTCAAGTATTACAGGCTTGCAGTTTATATTGATTTACAAAGAGTACTCCATGAATTACCTTTAGAGGAAGCTGAAAGGCAGAATAATAACACGGTCCCATGGTACAGTGCTTATTTGTGAAAATGGCAGAAAGGGCAGTCAGTACGAGTCGTCTCTGAATTCCACTGGAGTCAGAGCAGAGTCAGGCTTTTACAGGCCCACAATGCAGCTCAATGTTTCTGTGCGGCGTCCCGAGGTCTCAGTCTGCTAATGCACTTCGATTGCACAACTAAAGGGGTTCGATGCATCCTGCTGCACATCTCCTGCTTTTCCTATCTGTCTTTATACCTACAGAGAGAGAGAGAGATGCTAAGACTTTTACTAAAGTACTGCGAGGAGGGTGGACTTCCCACTCTCCTGAAATAGCTAACTAATAAATCTAACTGTATTGCTTTTCCTCCCGTCAAGACGCCTTGGGTCCCCCCCCCCCAAGTGCAGGAATTTTCTGCAGACAGGGCCGGGCTTACGCAACAGAGGGCTTCACTCTGACCCAAATGGAAAAGACAAAGCTTGCAGCCGCTCAGCCGTGGGTTACAGTAGCTGGCAAATTTAGAAGCTGATGAATGATTCAATACAACGCCGGAGGCTCCCAGCTGAACTGAACAGTTAAGATGGGAGGTTATGCTCTATGTTTCTTTTGGGTAACAAAACACTTTATAGAATCTGTTTCTTATTCAGGTGTTTTTAATTGTTTTGTGGGAAATATGGAGGCCCAGGGGTTAGAGAGGCCACCCCTCACAGGAATCACATATTATTGCAGCATAGCAGTCACTTCTTTTTGTTGATATGGATCATCACTGTCAGTCAGCCCCCGTCCCATTAATCCCACAATAACTCGCAACAAGGAAGATTAAAATAAAATCAGCAAGAAAGCCTGATGAAAAGCGCTTCAGCGAGCCGTGAGGTGCGTTATCTTTCTCTCTTCCCTGCTGATAACTCTGGACTCATTTATCTCGGGGATCCTCAAATTTCAGCCACTTAATATGAAGCACTATCCTCAGCCCTCTGAGCCAAAGCACGTATTGAACGTCACAGCGTGCAGCCATTAGAGGAAAATGGGTCCGTAGATACTTTCTTTAATGATAACGTGAAACCTTATTGATCCCACTATAGGGAAACCGTCTTTCAACTGGCCTCCTTCCACATGTCTGAAACTATTAGGGATTTTTTGTCTTTCTCACCACATCGCACTGGTGGAATGGTTTGACATTTTGGGACCAGTTGCCAGGCAACCAGCAGACTCCAGGAAGTCACTTCTCCCGACCAAGAAATAGTCCGCCACATAACCGTTGGTGGTATGTTTTTTGGGGTTTTTTGTACGAGATATAACATGTTAATTAGTGAGCTGAAGAGGTGCTGCTAGGTGGATTTTGTTACCTTTTAACAATGCTAGCTGTTTACGCTTGTTTCCAGTATTTGTTCTAAGCTAATCGGCTGAAAGAAAATATTTTACCCTAAATGTCAAATTATTCCTTTTTTTAAAAAGCATTTTTATTTTGAATTATAGAAAAACAGACCAAAAAAAATCCAAAAGACTCCAATGAGCGATATTTATATAGTAGCTTAGATATTTCCCAGGTTAACTGCTAAACAGTAAAGAAAACACAGGCAGGTGTGAGATTGTGGGGTTGCCAGTTTGACAGTTTGAAGTGTGCGCCTCCTCCTGCTCCGTCAGGAGCTTTGGTGGTCATCCATCTGAAGGGCGGTGGGTACATCACGGTGAAAATGTAATGAGAGATCTCTCTCTCATGGCAGTAATTTGTAAACACAGAAATAATTGTCGCATCGCTTGGTGACACATAACACACACACACACGTCTCATTTAGCATCTGATTACTGCTTCACACGTTCAGCAGTGGCTTGTATGGTGTGTTTGTGTGTTTGCTGAACACAGTTTCTCAACACATCAAATCAATCATTTCTGTTTAGTTCTGGCTTCCAGTGGTGCATATATTACCTGGGAGCAATTTCCATGAAACTAAACCCTGCGGTTTGATGTATTCCGTGAGAAAAGTCGAACAGGAGATGGAAACGGGAAGAAATACGAAGCAATTTACGAGAGAGACAGAGAAGGTTATGTGAAGTACTCATCCGTGTCACAGTGTCCTTCAGAGGGTCCTCCAATCCCCACATCACATGTTTTATTCAAAGTGCTGAGTCAGCCGGCCTATAGTCAAACACTACCATCGCTGGTCCAAAGGTCAGCGTGCATTTCAAGTGTTCTTCTTCATGTCGGGAGAGCCAACAGAAACAAGAGCATGGCCCGTATTGAATAGTAATTCATAGTTAATTAACAACTGAATAAAGTTAAGTGTTTCCTCGTGCAGGATAAGGTTGGTTCATTTATGTTATTGGTTACATTGATTTGTTTATGGGAAGTCCCCGTGAAATAGAGATTATTGCAACATTTTGATTATGTGATGATTGATTTTTTTGGGTATTTTAAATTACGCCATTTTCAAGCCAACAAAAGAGTATTTTGTGGTTCTTCACAACATAAAAAGCTTCCACACCTGTGGAACGTAACGCAGCGGATAATGATATTAAAACTGAGCCAGCTTGTGATTATTGGTAATTCCAACCAAAGAACATCATAATGATGCTCTCTTCAGGGTAAACAACAGAACAGTGTTTTCTAACTGCTCAATCACAGCTATGATGCTTAACGACATGTAGCATAAATGCTGTTGGTGATTATTTTTGCCCATCCAATTTCCTACAAATGTAATTAAAGGCTCAGGGAGAGTTATGGATGACAGACGGGAGAAGAGCCCAGTGGTGCGACCCAACTAAACGATAAATATGACCCCGAAAGAAGGAGTTCTCTCTGATGCCTGAGAATGTAAATATACTAAATGTAATATATCTACACAAAAAACAGTTTGCGACATCATATCAGCAGGAAAACAACAATGTTCAATTAGAAAATGCACAGACTGCATTTCAGAATGTGAACTCGCGTCCCTCCGATGCACGAATCAGCTCATGCAGAGAAAAGTATGTTCTGTAAACGGTACGTCTGTTTCCCAGTAGAGAAACACGGGGCTTTACGGTGTGGACCTAATGTCCTGCTGCTGGATCTAACCGTGTGTCCTTAAAGCATCAAAGAAATAAAGGAAGTTCAACCCTCCAGGTGCAGTTTTGCATTTCTAACGTTTGTAGCTTTTTAGCTCAACTTAAATGGAGTCTGTTTAATGTGAGGTCATTTAGTGTTTTATGTTTTTATGACGCCGTCAGTCAGTCAGTCAGTCAGTCTGTCTGCGCGTGCGTGCGTAGCCACTTTCTTGTAAACATAATAGCTTAAACACCATACATAATACACTATCCCCCTGTGCAGCAGAAAATCTAATTAGATTTTGTAGCACCTTTCAGCATAAATTTAAATATTAATAAGGAAGAAAGTTTTCATGTAAACGACTTCCTCTAACTTCTAAATGCTTTAGTCATTTAGGTCGTTTTACCGATGTGTTATCTGAAAACCACACGCTGACAATACAACATGTATTTGTGATGTTTATCAGTCTCTCTGCTGCTCTCCACGTGTTTTGTTTTTTTAACCGGCGATCCATCATTTCGTTCCCCACAGCTCTTTTCACTCTGCTCCTCTTTTCTTTAACCCTGCCGTCCACCTCCTCATCCTTCTGATCCTCTTCGTTCTTTCAGTGTTTCCCCCGTGCCCTCTCCATCTCTCTCTCGCTCTCTCTTGAGGCAGCTCACAGAACCAGGTGATTACACTGTGGCTTTCCTCTCATGGCCTCTCTGCTCTAATAACACTCAGGGATGCTGAGTGTCTCTGTGTGTCTGTGTGTGTGTGTGTGTTTATAGTCGAGTCTTTCCAGCTTCTTTATTAGGGGTGTGCATCTCTACCTCCCAGACGATTCGATACAGATCTAGATACAGAGTCCACGTTCAGATACAGAAATGACCACAGACTGGATATAAATATGGCCGACGCATCTCCTCTTCCTCCCACTGTACAAAAATGATGCCAAAATATCCCGGATGTACGGGCGCTGCCATCTTGCGCTGGTGACACAATTTGGAGCCAGAGTCTGGCAGTAGTGATCCATCGAGGTCCGGCCCGAACCAATCGCGAGCACACTCACAGTTGTCAATCATGACGTCACACCCCCTTTTTTATAGCATCCAATAACTAATTAAAATCAAACGGATCAGAAAAATGAACACAAACATTGAAAACATTTATTTGACGTGCACTTTGACTTTTCAGTTTGGCCCACGTCCCATCTGCTAACATGGAGGGGGCGGGGTTTATGACCTGTACTGCAGCCGGCCACCAGGGGGCGATCCGGATGTTTTGGCTTCACTTCTGAGGAGCTGTCATGCCGTCCATCTTTAAATACAGTCTGTGGAAATTATAGAGATCAATTTGGAAAGATACGATATGCTGCAATTCAAAGTTGATTCCATTAGATTCAGCTGTGATTTGGACTTTTAGGCAGAGATGCACCTTTTTAGCCAACACCTGAGGAGGATGAATTTTGATGGGATGAAATGCTTCTGATTGGGCGTCCTGTCAGTTGTCGAGTGTAACTTTACTGTCGGCGCACACGTCGCCCTCTTTAATGAGCAGCCAACATTTATTTTATGATACTGATGCACATTCTCTGCAGAGACTACACATGCTATGTAAGATTAAACGCGCGGTAGTCCCGACATTTCTTTCAGTTTGTGAACGTTGAGGATGACTTGAAGCAGGTATGTGAGAGAGGAACACACCAACACACAGGCTACAGAGAGAGAGTTACTTGGAAAGACTGGTTTATTACAGCTGTAAAGATTTTTTTTTCCATATTTAATGCAGACTTTGGGTCGGATCTGTGGTTCTAAATGTGGCTGAATCTCTAAGTCTTGTTCGGGTTTTCCAATACGCATCACTTAATCTTTACACCCCTTCTCTATCCATCTTTATCTCTCATTCGCTTTGTTTCAGTTCAGTTTCATTTTTCAAGTGTAATGTATGTTTCCATCCTTCCATTTATTCCTCACTTTCTCCCTCATCCCTTCCTCATTTCTGTCTGTGGCCACTCAATTCTCTCTTCCTCCCCCTCCCTCTCTGTCTCTCCCCCTCTCTCCATCCATCTCTCTTGGGATAAATGGGCTGTCCAATGAGCTCAGTGCCGGAGCAGAACTAAAGAATTCAATCCTCCAACTTTTATTTCCCAAAGTGGTCTCTGTGTAACGATATTGGGATATTGGCCCAGCTTCTTCTTCTTTTTTTTGTCTTTTTTTAGCCGACCAAATTTGATTAAAGTTGTTCTTTTTGCCAACAAAGAGCGTGTGAATTGGGATTGACCTCGTGCTCTCCTGTCTTTGTCTGGCAGAGAGATTAAGAAGCCATTTCATATTTCAGTTTCACTCATCAAATCCCCCACTCTCAGCTGGATGAAGCTCACACACAAACACACACACACACACACACACACGCTGCAGCTCCTGCTGGGGTCCTGTCCTGTAGCCACAGATGTGGGCTCACAGTATCACAGCAGACTGACCTCCTACATCAGGACGGTGTTTGATCCCGACTGAATTCCATCCAGCATCAGATTCATTGGCTTGATAATAACTCGGCAATCAGATGTGATTGTTAACGTACATGATGTTGCAGCAGTGATGCAGCAGTTTGCCTTGTATGGCTTGAAAAATGGGGCAAACACTTATTTCAATGAATTACTTAATTAATATGCGTTTTTTTTTTTTTTTTTTCCAAACAGGCCCAGAAACACAAACACTGAATATTTCACCAAATGGTTAGCAGTGGGCAACATGTATTGGCATTTTCTGGTGATTCAAATAGTAAAATTACCTCATATGAATGTTTGTCAAGAGAATTAAAATCACAACAAATGAAGGTACTTCAGTGACCACAGTGGACTGGTTGGCCTGTCTCTATGGTCCCTCACATACTTCATGTAAAAGCTTGAACACTGAAGCTAAGTTGGTCATTTAATTTGGTCCTTGACTGCATTTTCTGAGTACTTTAATAAATGCACATGTGTGGAAATATGAAATATCCCTCAAAAGTCCAACAGCAGCACATCTGCAGTGGGTCATTGCAGCTATAAGACATTCTTATATTGTTTGAGGCATAATGAACTATACTGTAATGTACACAGTGCATTAAAACTGCAAGAAGATTTTTTTTTGGCTTCAGTCCTGTAGTGCAACGACTATTTCATCAAGTGTTGAGCTTTCTGCTTTCACTGACTTTTCCAGACGTCTGATATGAAATAAGTTATTGATTACCTACCTTTCACCTCTCCTCTTAGCTAAACCAAGAGAATGTCATTATTTATTTGCCATGATTTATTTATATTACTGATTTACACTCTGACTGTTCCAGGAATCATTTTTAAATACAGCTTTATATATTGCTGTATTGTGAAGTCGTGTTGGTGTCATTGGTACTGTGGGTAAGTTGCGAAGGCCAGCAGATGTTATCTGTATAACGTGTATAACAGGACAGGGCTCACTGCTGAGGGCTTATAGTCCCTAACCCACTTGGAACACACACACAGATTAACACGTGTCTGGGCTTTAGTAATAATGGCCGCTGATATGGGAGGGAGGGAGAAAGCTGTGAGAAAATTCAATTAGAGCTGGAGACAGACCACAGGATGAAGAAATGAATAGAGACAGATTTGAAATACAGCAGCCCTCTCAGTGTTTCTTCTTCCTGCCTGTAATATTATACGCTGGTGTTATTTTATTACAGATTCCTCAATGGTGTACAGGAGACTGTTTCCAGAGAATGCTTGGACATAACAACATTCAGTGTGTTTCAGTGGAAGAAACTGTTGGGAATAAAGGCTCAAATTAAAGATTTTTATCTTCAGTTTTTGGTATGAATTACTAAAACACAGTAAAAACTAAAATAAAGATGGAAGAATAACCGATTCAAGAGAAAACATTTCTGAAAAAGTGCGTTTTTAATAGATTTAAAAGAAGAAACAGCTAGCCTGCCTGATCTCAATAATAATCAATATAATATCAGTATAATCAACTGAAAATTACATTTATATTACATTTCTGGGTCAAACTTTAGAGGCATGAAGTTATTTACCACCAGTATTGTCGCAAATTTGAATTAATCTGGAACTTGTCAGTTCATTTTCGATTTCCAAGGTTACAAACGGGCGCAGACCAAAATGCCTCTGGACGAAATTGGACAGACCTCCAACCAATCAGAGCAACGACAAACACATCAGCTTTAAATGCAGTCGTTTGTTCTTCTTTTAGAGAAAATATACCATCCAGTTAATTCAGAACGTTCCACATCAGCAGCAGCCATCTTGGTTGTTTACGAAAATGCCTCAACGGCGCTCCTCATTGTATCAAACGCCGCCCCATGTTAGATAAACGGCTGTGATTGGCCGGCTGGAGATCTGTCTGAATGGGAGGGGGAGCAGACGGAGCTCGCAGATTGGTCTGGTTCCCGGGCAATCTAGCTCCTTCCTCCTTCCACCAGCCTCCATGAATGTGAAGAGGTGGAGCTTGTAGCATCTTGAAGAAGGTGTAGCGCTCGTCTTTTCTGAAACAGAGTGACGGCTTGAAAACAACACAATCACCCATCATTAAGGTGCCTCTTATGCAAGGCGAGGCTTTCACAGCTCAGTGACGGATGGTGCGAGGATGTGCTCGGCGCCTGTCTCCCAGCAGGAACCGCTGTATGAATATCAATTTCGAGGTGCTGAAGAGGAGCATGCACGCTCAGCAAAATTCAAAAAAGGCAAGCTGTGCCTGACATGGATCAAAATAAATATGAAAACAACGAGAGCACAACTGATCTGCCTCGGCTCACTCTTGTCATTTATCTTCAGATGCCATGTTTTTCTTCTTCCTCTTCTTAGTGGAATTCATCTCTCGCTATTTCACTGTTCCAACCAGAAATGATTCATAAACAAATTGTTTTTTGCTTCTGAGTTGATGTATTAAACCTAAGTGTGTGCTTCAATATGGAGAAAATGGCCCTTTTATTCAAAGGGGAGGGATGTTTTAAAGTCCTCTTTGTCACGCTGACTCTAGTTGAGTATCACTTGGGGAGGAATTTTAAGTCCCATATGAAGCTCCTTTTCCCTGAAATCTGAGTTTATTCTCCTTTTGAAGTCCCAGTCTGTTTTAACACTCGGGGATGCCAGTGGCCAGAGAGATTATCCCACATTCTGCTCTCTTTTCTGCGATAGTTTGACCTCAGCTGCTTGCAATCAGGGAAGTTTTCCCTTCTTATATACCATCCAGTCAGTCAGTTTGGCCGTTGTGCAGACACCCTCTCTGTTAATTGTGCAACGTCACCATCATGAAAAATGTTACAGAATGTAACCGTATAACAGGAGGTTTCTGTTGGCCAGATCAGTTATTGGACAAATCAGAAATGTTTTGAGCCGTGGGCGAAGCTTGGCATTTGTGTGGGAGGCTGTTTTGGCCGTCTGTTTCTGTTGAGAGGATTAAGGTTTGGGCCATTTTCCCCTGTGGTGGCTGGTGTAAGGGGGGGGGGGCACATAACAGCAGGGGGTAGTCACAGTTGTTAGCGCTCTGCTTTGGTAACACTGTACAGTCCAATGGACTTTTATTATTTGCTTTTATCTTGTGGGATAGATTTATAGGCGCATACTTTCAGATAGGTGGAGACTTTATTTGTTCCCGTGGGAGAACTGGTTTGCAGCACAATCACAAGGCATTTCATCACAACATACAGGTACCTAAAAGAGAAAACTACCTGTTTAAAACACTTTTAATGGCTTGTGGAAGAAATAAGCTGGAGGGGGGGCAATATCGTCGCCCAGATGGCAGCAGTTCAGATGAAGAGGAAAGGGGGTGCCTCTGGTCACCCACAATGTTGTTTGCCTTCTTCATCGTTGTGTCTCTGTAGATGCATTGCATGTTTGGTAGCGTAACACCCAGCAGCCTCTTTCTGCCAAAGCAGCAGATGATGCAGGAGGTTAAATACTTTCAATAAAAGCACAGGACAACATTTGGAGCATTTTGTTGTGGACATTAAATGATGCGTATGGCTTCATAGCTACAAAGTCCGGGACTTTGTGCTTCTGTGTTTGACAATATGTTTTTCAATGGTTTTTTTCACTGATATATTTTGACCAAACTTACAGCACCGTGTGTTTCTATGGCTTCCTTCATTTTCTTTTCTGTTTCTGTTTCTCTCCATCGCTCTACTGTGCTCTCTCTCTGTCTCTCTCTCTTCATATCAGTGACCTGTCGGCCTAATGTTCATTTATATTCCCTCTCTGCTCTTCGGGCCTTCTATTTTGACCTCCGGGACGTTCAGTTAGCTCAATTACTTCAACCAAAATACAGATGTAGTTTAGCCTCCTTTCACCGATCAACCTCTGTCCCTCTCCTCTGTCTCCCCCTCCTCTCTTACCTCCCTCTTCCTCCCCTCCGTCGTCGCTCAGCTGAAGTTTTGTGCCAGAGAGCAGCTGTTATTCTGCATCCTGAGTGACTTTTGACAGAGGGGGCGGGGGGGGCGAGCGATGGCGTGCTCTCAGTGAGACGAGATAAAAGCATGGATGACCTTGTCCAAGATGGGCGGAGGATAAATGTCTCAGATGAAAGCAGCACTTCTCCACAGAACTGTCTGCATTTCTCTCATCCCTCTCTTCTTCTACTTCTTTTGTTTCTCACTGTTACTTAGTTTGACTTTAGTTATCATATCCATCCCTCTCTGTCTTCCCTCCCTCTGGCGTTACTCCACCATCCTCTCTTTGCTTTATTTGCAAAGCCATTCCCTCTGAACAGACCTTAGAGCGTATCTTTTATTTGATATCCCTTCATTCCTCTGATTTTCTTCTTTCTTCCCTTTTAATTTTCCCCTCTCCTCATGACACATCTTCATGATATATACTCCCTCCCTCTCTCTCTCTCCTCCATCTCTCACTCTCTTGTCCTGATGGTATCTAATTCCCCAGCGATATTGTCACTGTATATCAAGTTTCATGGGATTATTTCTCAGGCCTGCACACAAGTTTCTCCCCTCTTTTCGCCCTGAACTCCTCCATTATTTAATCACCCGATCCCTCTGTCCCCTTCCCTTTTTCCTCTCCCAGAACATCTAAATCCCTGGTAAATCTTTTGGTTTTCAAGCCTTAACATCCATCAGCTCATTGTGAAGCCCAGGAAACATGTCTTTTCTCTCTCCAACCAGTTCCTCCCTCACTCCCTTGTACCTTGACTTCTTCTACTGTACGCTGGTAAGATTAGCTCAGTATTCGCCCTCTTCTCTGTTTCACTGTGTCCCTCCTTCTCTTTATCCCTCTTTATAGTTTCATGCTGTACCAAGAATTGGTGACTAATTTCTCAGATTATTTATTTCTTCGCCTCTCTGTGTGTATGTTATGTATATTACTGTATTTTATTAAGAGTCATCCTTCCTGAAAACATATCTCGCCCAGAACATCCCTCCTCTTCTGACATCTGTCATTTCATCTGTCTCCTCTCCTCCTGTGCCTGATATTTTTAATCCATCTGCTGTTTGCTATTAGAGTTTTTTTTCCTCCCCGGTTCAGAGACAAACCGAGCAGAGGATGAATTTGAATATATCCGAAAATCTGTCTGTCAACTTTGTTTTTTGGTGTTTGTATTAATGAGTAATGTGGCCAGACCATAATAATCCCGCAGGGCAGCAAACAGCCTAGTTTATTGTTTATCTGTTTCTCTGTCATTGTTTTGTTCCTTTTTTCACGGTGACTTATGTCTTTGGGGGAGTGTGTGTGTGTGTGTGCGTGTTTTTGTGTGTGTGCGTGTTTTTGTGTGTGTGCGCGTTTTTGTGTGTGTGTGTGTGTGTGTTGCCACATCGGCGTCGTTCCCTGCAGCACTGCAGCAGGCGCAGTGTCTGCGTGGGAGTGGAGGGTTTTTGTGTGCACAAATTAGTTGTATATAATCAAAGTTGATGGTTATAATGATCATTTACACGCGAGGAAATGCCCTGAGAGCTCGAATTTCCTGCTGTAAATGATTACAGTAACACTAATGACCCACTCATGTCCAATTCTCACATGTTGTGATATTCAATAAGTGCTTCGTCTTCAGACTAAGAAGCAATATGCTTGGGAGATATAAAATGTTTGATAAAGTCTGACTGAGTGGATTTGTCCATTGATGTTAATGTAATTTATATTATTGTAGTTAATGCAATTTTCAAACTCATTTCCCCACATTAGCTGTTATTATCACCCCGTCTCTGATGGCGGCTTCCTGAAAACAGGGACTCTGTGGCAGCAGCATCAACAGCTGCAGGTTGTAGGAAGCATTGCTGAAGGCGAGCGCGCTAATCAGGACAAGAACTGGGAAATGATCTGGACCAGTAAAGGCCGCTATGGAAGAGCGCCACCTACAGAAAGTCACACAGCTGAACAGTAGTTGCAGTATACTAAACGCACTGAGACTCAAAAATGGTCTCTTGGAGGAACAGAGCAGAAAGAACACACAAGCAGTTGTAAAAAGTGATGATAATAATGAAACTAAACTGAAAATCCTGGAGAATACAATTTAGAAGATGAAAACATTTTATTAAGCATTAATACTTTTGCTTAGTTCCAGGTGAGGAGACATTTTGGCAGGTGTATTGAAAGTGTTGGCTAAAACAAAGCAACACTGGTCATTTGTTAAATGGATTAATCCATATTACCTGACAAGAATTCAGGAGTACTTTTCTCAGCCCTGAGTAGTGTCTGCAGGTATTCATTTCAGGCTGCATACAGCGCCAACAACCACCAATCAGGTAGGGGAGCCTGAGAGGCGAAGCCCAGGGCCATAAGCACTCAGAACTCCACTTGTTGCAGCTGGTTGAGCTTATTGCTCTGAGTGCATGGTAATAATTGAAGGCTGCTCAGATGAGTGCATCCACTCCTGTCTCCTCTCATCTGGATTGTGGTGGCAGGACAATAAGAGAGCAGTGTTTAGATTTTAATAAGAAAATCAACCTGAAACAATAAAAGTGAGGGGGACAATAATATGATTTTGAAAGCTGAAGGGGACATTTCCCTCCATTCCTGTCAAAACTTAAACCCCTGCTGTCCTCCACGGCAAAGCAGCACACTGAATATGGAAACAGCTTATTTATTTAGTCTTATATTCATTCATAAGCAGGAAATGGTAATGTGACTTCACATTCCACCAGATCAGCAAAACGCTCATAGAAGGCAATCCGTTTGTTAAATGATCTGTGCCTTTTCTGCCTTTACTCCATGTTTTGTTGTATTCCACCGCTGTCGGAAAGGTCCGAAATTCATCAAACTCGGAAGACGGCAATAAACATACGTAATCATTATGGAGGCTTCTGTTTCCAAGTTGTGTGGGCAGAGGTTTGCGCTCTGCTGAGCACTTTCCAGCCTAAAGGCAACATGATGCCTTTTTGCATGAGAGATCAATATATCTTTTACGGGGTGAAAAAGAGGACAACATGAGATGTAAGGTTTCTTTCAAATACCGCTAACATCTGGGACGCAACACCGAGGACAGGAAGTGAGCTGTCGCTTCCTTCTGAGCAGATTTTCCACATCAACACAGACCAATATTTTCCTGACTGTACACGAGTGATTTTAGAGCCTGCAGCTGTGTGTGTGTTTGTGTGTGTCAGTACCCAAAGTTATTTTTTCACTAAAGCTGCAGTCTGTTGTGAATTAGTGAAAGTGGCTGGGCAGATATCAACATCTGTCTCTTGCAGCTAATTATATGAAGTACAGAGGAGGAAGTGTACAGCAGAGGGCTGCATGGATGTTACAAGGTCATTAAATTATTAAGTGTTGTTTTAAACCACATCTACAGAAAGTATCCGTAACCACTACACAAGCGCTCGACAGCTTTTTCAATCATTATTCACCCACTGTTGAGAGAGACATAAGAGCTATACTCTGTATATTGTTTATTTCTTGCCTTTCCAAATCCATAAAGCTGCAGACGTTAGCATGTCCGGCTAACTAATGTAACTATCTACAGTAGTAACTGAGCATTACTTCCAAGGCCAAGCAGCATTTCATACTAAATAGTTTTCTTGGGTTACAGGGTACTTTTTAAATAAAGTCCCTTTCATGACTAACACATCCGCTGTGTAGTATTTCCTCACTGTGTGGTCCTGGATGCTAACAGAGTTTACGTTAACGTCAGCGCCTCTGTCCTGCTCTTCATTAGATTTAGGGAAGTTTGTACTCCAGCAAACCCAGCCGTGAGGTTGGGTGAGGCTACCCGAGAATAGGATTACTAGCCAAACTTATCGGTTAACATCTTCTCTTGAAACGTTAAATGTGAAACATACCGTTTGAAAATGAGGAATAAATTCAACTCTGTTTAATTTCCATGTCTTCTGCGTGGATCACCAGGTGAGGATGATGGCTTTGTACCTGGGACATTCAGCTTTAGCCTCGGTCTTATACCACAATATCATGGTTGTAGCCATCAAGTGTAGATTTAAGACCTCTTACCGGGTTCTCATTTTAAAATCAGTCAGCTGGACAGTGTTTTCAACCAACTCACAACACAAGCCAAACGACCAGCGAGATCTAAGGTACAACACAATATAACTTTGTTTTCCTTCCCTTAGACGTCTTCTGTTGTTATTCGGAGTAAATGAATTCATTAGCATTTTCTTCTGGTAATTAGGCTTGCAGCAGGTCCAGTCTAGTGCATCATGATTAATAGTCACAAAAGTAATTATGTATTGAACATTTTTTAAAAATCTGTTGCAGCAATAATCTTGTCAAAGGAAGGAGACAACAGTGTGTTTTAAAAATCTGGTTACAGCGGTAATCTTGTCAAAGGAAAGATGTGTCTAAATAAATAAACCAATACAGATCTCCTGCCTGGACTTTAATAGTCCCAGCTGGCTTCAGTCAAGTCCCCCAGCCAATCCTAGGTTTCATCATTTGGCCACACAGGGATGGATGTTGTGTTGTTTCTGTCCCTAAATCACAAGTCATCCTTCATCCTTGAGATGATAGGTTTAATAAACTCTGGTTTGAGAGCCAAAAAAGGGGCTCAGATATATGTACTGTCTCCACATCACAGGAAGTACAAGATATGTTATCAAAGCTTCAAAGATGGAGTTTTAGTGGAGTTTCACTTTAACATTTGGGCATTCTAGTTCGAAGAAGGTGTGATATTTGGCTGTGTAATCTCACCGCCCCACCCTCACCCTGAAATAACCTTCAGCCCAATAGATGCTGCTGGTCAGGGTAAATGAAGCTGTTATTATCATAATAATAGGTCACTGTTGTGCTGATTTCACACCAGACTAATAGCTTTCACATACCGCTGGCATTGACTCGATGTATAAATAGACTCTTGGTATTACTGTGAAATGACGTTGGCATTGTGGAGATAAGTGTGTCTGCCTGTGGCCTCATCTGTACAGGTCAAAGAACATTTAGCCCTCACTGCCGTTTTACAGGATATAGCTCTGCAGTAGGTAAGAGAAGTGGGCATATGACCAGAAGGTCATAAGTTACATTTCCCCAACTGCCTGGGAAAACCAGGGCAGGGAAATTGAAAGTAATGCTCCATCATCTGCTCCAGTAGAGCTGCCCAGTGGTCATTAGCTGAAGCCTGGTTGCCGTTACAGCTCCTAGATGTGAGTATTAGCTACAAGATTTTTGACTAAGATAGATAGAGATATATATATATATATATACTCAGTGTTAAATATTAAAAGGAGCTGTACTCACTTTTGTCATATGAAAAATGGCAAAATGCTATAGACATCAGTAAAATGGATTTGACTGTTTATTTGTTTTGAAGGCTTTGGAAAAAGTGTAATAGATAACACTGAGTCAGCAGGGAAATGCCCCATGTAAGGTTGTAATGTAGTTAACTAGCTTACTTATTACATAATTATACCAAAAAAGAAGTTGTAAAACAGTTTACAGCAGCGGAAAAAAGCTGTGAAACACTGAAACACAGTATTATCACCTTTTAAGTTGATATGACGAACTTTTTACAAATCTAACAGTTACATTAACATTAACATTCCTTTGGGGTCGTGTTTCTATCCACCTGGCAATGTAACTCTGATATTCACTCTCCTTTTAGCTCTGTTTTTGGTTTTCCATAACTCCTAGAATAATATCTGGATCTTTAGCTGCTAAATGCTCCACTATGTTCACCAGCTAGTCGCTAACTTTGTTTGCCGCTTGGCAGCTACTGTTCAGTGGGTTTATCAGAGCTTTTTCACTAAAAACACCTGATGTGGCCCGAAAACTGCGCTATGAGAGCGGTGAGGGTGAACCAAAACACCAACAACAACACAACCCCACCAAAGTGTCCTGTAGCTTATAGTCCATGTAAACAGGAGAGAGTCCAAGCAGGGAAGCTCATTGTTAGCACATGTATGGGACCTTAATATTGGTCATTGTTTATTGAATACAGAAAAAGTCACACAATTGTTATTCTCTTAGATTCCAGCACAATTGAGTATTTCTCTAATCCAGTCTTTCCCAAACTTAGGGTCGTGACCCAAAATGACCTGTTTTTATTGGGTTGCCAGTTGGCAGAGTAAAATACACAGCAATACTATGATATGTGAATTAATTTTCCTATTTAAAATAGAAGAAGAGCGTTCGTTTTTTCTACGCTGGTCTGTTCAGCTCAGATGTTGTGTGCTACGCACGTACCCACAGAACTGGAGTTACATCCAGTAACTACTACGCTTATGGTGCTGTCCCTAATGTGGGAGGCAGCAAGGTGCATTTATTTCACATTGTTTTGTCAGTGGAAGAGTCAGTAATATGTGTGTGTGTGTGTGTGTGTGTGTTAGGTTTGTATTAACCTAGTTAAGTGTGAGACTAATGAGGTGGTGATTTTTAATGATAATATCCTCTCTGTCATCTACCAGGCATTCATGGTTTGTTGTGTTCTTTATCAGTAGTTTATAAATGTAGATGTTTTGGCAATTCATGATGTATTTTTGTTGTAAACAAAAGAGACACCAAATTTCTCTTTTGGGTCTCGAGCTGAAGAAGTTTGGGAACCCCTGCTCTAATGCTGATTTAGTTTAGATAAGTTTGAAAGTATTGATATCTGTCCCTAAGCTCCCGCTAGACTTCATTCCCCAAAGACTGTTTCCTATAAGCCATTACCTTGATTAAACTCCCATCGTGAGTGTGATGGAGACTTCTGTTATAAGATAATAGGTGTGTGAGCTCTGCCGGCAGCTTCATCCAGCCAAACCTTTGCCTTTATCTTCAAAGAGATAATTAGAACGATACGCTGACATTTAAAATTTTACATGTTCCTCTGTTAATGGACAGTGGATCCATTAACCCAGATCAAGGTAATTACATTCAAGTTCAACATTTTTAAGTGTTGCCCTTTAGCCACTGCACATTGTTCCAATTCTTACACACCAAAACACCAAAACTGATGCTGAATTCTTTGTAATTCTTAACGTGAATAACTTTTATTTAAATGAATACACTCTGTTTAAAGGAGATTGGCCAACTGGTCAGTTTACCTGTTCAGTTATGAGAGAAGTAAGTATGAGAACATGGACAGCAAAAACATCCGCGTATCGTTGATAGTAAGCAACTAGCATTATCCAGAGTTGGATGATTAATTATTAGCAAATGTAAGTGCATTTATCATATACCCCTTAAATTAATAAAACCTAATTAAGTCCTAACTTCTACTACTGTTTGGAACTATTTCAGGTAAACAACCATGTATTCATCTTATCAGCTATTCTCCTGCTCCATAAAATACTCATTTGAGTTTTGCATTGCATTGTGGGCCAACACTGTATCAACACCAAGCTCAAAAGTCAAGCTAATTCAGGATGCACAAAATGAAAAATTTTTCATTTTGTGACTTTTACAGTGTGAAAGTACTCAATGAAAGCCCAGCTGCTGTTGGTATGTCATGTGGAATAGGTCTGTCGTCTCATTTAGCCACTTGTTAGCAACCGCCTTTTTTAAGACACGTAGAAGCTTCAAAACTCACACAACCCCAAACCTACTCCTCTCCAAGCTTTAAGTAACAGGTTTCAAGATCATCACCAAATTACAAATAAGAAGCTTGTGGGCTCGTTCGGTCATTTCAAAGTGAGTTTTCTTGGATCCATTAGAGACACAACTTTTCTACAGAGTTGGTTTCAAAATTCAGCTTCGGTAGTTGCTGCTTGACTTAAACTCTTGTACTCTTGAGCATGCATGCTCCTTTTCAGCGGCCTCCTGATTTAAATTCATAACACGCATCCTCTCCCGGGAGCTGCCCAGTACCAACCACCCTAACTGCCGGTTACTGAGACGTCTCTGCTGGAGCAGCTGGGGGTAAAGTGCAAGTGAGTAGTTTTCCCATTTAGCCTATTAATAGCAGGGAGCAGATCTCCAGGCTTGACATTACATACTGAGGTCTGCGTCCCATCTGTGCGTTACAGTTTATCTCAGCTGTATGTGGGTTGGTGTGTGCCGTCTGTGCTGTCCCAGTCACTACTGTCGGTTCAGGGAGGTGGCCTAGTTCTGCTTGCTGCCGCTGCCGATGCCGAGAAAGACTTTTCTCTGCTCTTTCACTCTTTTTTTTCCCAGCCTTTCAGTGTTTCTGCCTTACATTTCATCTTACTGTAGGTTGTTATGTTGCTTAAAAGCTTACAGGAAATCTGCTTCACGTGCATGCACGCAGGCATACAATCACTGCACATGCATATGAATAAATAAATGAACTGCATGCTTTTCTCATCACCATCTTAGGCTCTGTCTCTTTTCCTCTCTCTCTTGCTCTCTGTTCCCTCCAATTTTTTTCTTTCTCCTTGTCACACTTACAAAAGCAGCAGCAACTAGAGGGTATTGGGAAAATCTCCCCCCTCTCTCTCTCTCTCTCACACAAGCACAGTCCCATCCACTTGCACACAATCCATCTTCTGCGGTGATGAGTGCACTTGAGACACCAGAGCCTGAGGGCACTGTGGAGGATGTTAAAGTGACAAGCTTCATGTCTTAATTAGGATGAGATCTGTTCACGGGGCATGATGACACACACACACACAAACACGTAGACACACAAAATATCCACTGATGTGCACGCATATGCAGTACATACTATCATGTACATTGACACTCATTTGTGGGCAAAAAGTATTAACAAGTATCTTCTGTTTGTACACGAGTCCCACATGGATCTGACGCGTGATCCACGCCAACAATAATATAAATTGTAAGCTACGTAAGTCACCGATTGTTCCTTTTTTCTTTTATTAACTAAATGTTTTATTGGAAATTTTCAATTTCACATTCAATTTTCAATCGTTCCTTTTAGAGGAGCAATATATCCTGCAGCTGACCTTTTCCTTGTGTGGATCTTTGGATGCGCTAACGTTGGAAAAACATGAGTCTGATGACCAGATGTGGGCGTGTCCTGTCACAGCTCGCGAGTCAAAAAAATGGTTGGAAAGCGACCTCTTGAAGACTCAAAAGCTCAGAAGCCAGAACAGCTGGAGAACAGTGAGAGAGCAGACTCGGGCTTGCACGCACAAATCTGATTGTGCTCTCATGTGTCCGTGCCTGTGGGCTCTCACATGTTGACTTCCAGACTGAGTAGTGCTCAGAAATTGTTTTGCGCTCTCACGAATCTTTTGTTGTCAGCATACTTCCACAATTATTCTCCATTTGACTTTGCAAAATTGACCTGAAATTGCTTCTCTCACATGCATGCACACACACACACACACACACAAATATACACACCGTCTCCCTCTAGTTCAGCACAGCTCCGGCTCACACTCGAGGGATTCCCATTTATTCCCTTTCATATGCTTGTGGATGGAACAGTGAACTAAGTGTACGTGTAATACGTTTCTGAGGCAGCCACATGTTGCAGCAGCAGGCAGATATGATCAGAATACATGAACACAAGTTCCACAAAATGCAACATGATATGTGTTTAGTTGTACACTGTTTACAGTCGGAGGGAAATCCATTAAGAGGCTTTAAGAGGGAATTGTGTTTTTACTTGCTATATTTTCCTGCATGTCACATATTATCGTGGTTCAGTTTAAAGTTCATGGCTCCACGGATGAAGGCTCATGCGGATACTTATGCGTTCCTGAATTAAAGAAGATTCTGCTAGTGCAGATACTACTCGTAAAGAGAGCAGACGTCTTTACACTTTTCCAAGCTAGCCACTAACTGCAGCCTCGCTTTGCATTTTCACAATTCTTCCTTGATCTCTCTGAAAAGCTTTAACATGATGCTGCAGTTTGGTTTCCATGTTTCAAGGTAAATGGGTATCTATGGCTGTACTTGGTGACTTCAAGCATTCACGTACAGACATGTAAACTGTCATGGAAACACTTGACAGTTCGTCTTAACCTCTAACCTGCTGAAAGATGAGGGAGGATTTTAATGTAAAACTTCAGCCGTCATATCAGCTTTAAATTGTAATGTGTAACCCTCAAGACATTCAGACTGAAAATGTGACACTAAATCTTTGCAGCAAGGTTTCACCTTGTTATATTGCATGTCATCATCTGATTAGTTGAACATGAATATTATGATGACGTTAGTATTGGCACTGACTACTGGACACGTGTACCTGACATAACAGTTCTCCATATAAATGTATACACAGTAGTTTTAGTTGGTCACCACACTGCCTCATACAGATGAATCTAGTAATAATGTAAGCATTGCTGTAATCAATACGTCTTTCTGCTTTAAAATTCAAAGTGGCGCTGCAAAAGAGGAGATCGTCTCATTCCCCTAATTGACACCCTGTGGACTGTTTTTAATTGAAATTCAACATTTTCTAACCTTTTCTTCTCCTTCCTTCTGCTGCTTGACAACAGCAAAGATGATGAGAATCGTGTTTCTATCAGTGCTGTGAGCAAACGTGTGGGTTTGTTTTTTCTTGTTTGAGTCCTCTTTGGTCAAATCATCTTGTTTTTGGTGTTTGTACACATACTAGATTACTCAAATGTACGTTTGAATTGTCTTGTAACTCCACACTTGCATTAACACGAAAGCACTGACCGCACTAACCGGCACTGTTGGGTGCTTTAGTTAAAAGCATTCGCCAAACAACATCTTTTCTCCGTATGAGCAATGTTTGTTCCTTCTTTAAATAATTCACAGCCATTAGATTTGTGTCAAATGTCGTCTTCAATTTGGGTTTTGTTGGAACTCTGGAGCAGCAATTAAATATTGAAACAAACTTCTGAAGTCGCACCCTAAATTGAATTATCCTGTTGGGGAAAGTTACTCATTCAAGTGCCACACACACACGCACACACGCACACACACACGCACACACACACACACACACACACAACTACACATCCATTATATCTTTCTCTAGAGTTTCGTCTCTCTCACAAACACATTCATACACGAACACACGCACATAAAGGCCACAGGCTAAGTGGTGTGACTGGCCGAACAGATGTGAGTCATTTGTCAGACTATTGACCCAAACTGCTGGATAAACTAAATGCCAATATCAGCCAGACAGAGCAATGCTAATCCCTGTGTGTGTGTGTGTTTGTGTGTTTCCCTCCACGACTTCTCTTCTCTGAAGTGCTCTCAGCTTCGTGAGTGTCTCACTACAGGTAGAAAAACAAAGAACCACAAGGTGAACCAACAAATCCAAAAGTCTGTGAAAGAGTGAAACTGTTTGGTTGCAGTTCAAAAAGAAGAATGGACAAAAAAACAAACATGTTTTTTGGTAGATTTGTCTCAACCTTCCTCTTTTTCTGAATCAGAAAGGTTTCATTTATATTTATAGATGCACTTTATGCAATAAAAGGAATCTTTCTGGGATTACAGGGTGGTCCACACCTGTATTGACTGGCTATGGATTAAACTTAATCTGGAAGTGTGACATATAAATATATAGAACATTTTCAATATTGACTCCTCTTATGTAATATAATTTTAGATTCTCACTCACTGCCATTAGGTGATATGATGAGGAGCTATCTGGGGTAAAATAGAAATCTGTTAACAGAGACCTCCATGTATTTCTCACTAATGAAGTTTTATGACGGCCTTTTTCAGCTGTTGTCATGGCATCAGCAACAGTCTCTGACTGGGTACTTAAAACATTTTGTTTTATAGTCTTATACTGAGATAAGGCAGATGAGATGGTTTGCTTTATTAAATTTCTAAACCGAAATTGGTGAGTTTATTCAAATTTATTCCAGCGGTTTGCAGTTATGGTAGTTCCCTCTCTCTTTCTCTCTGTTTCAGGTCTTTGTTAAAGTGTGAGACTGAAATAAATCGAGGTACTATACGTTGTTAAAACCTGCTTTCATTAGAACCAGCTGTGCATTTACATTTGATGGCTGATTTCAGGCATTATGATGACGCTGCTGTCAGGAACAGTGAGTCGCATTCATGAATCCACCATTGCATGTTGCATAGCAGACTGTGTCTTTCACTTTAAAATAGAGTAATGTGCTTAAAAAGCATTCACCATTCAGAAAGCACAGAGCCTCTTTAGTTACTCAACAGGATATAATGAATTGGTAGTGAAATTTGTGGAAAGTATTATTGGTAATTCTCAACCATTGTAGAGAGTCATGAATATCTCTCTATACACAATCTCTGTGGTCGAGACACAAGTTCAAAATAGCAAAATGTGGGAAAAATGTCCTCTGATCACAACTGAAGTCTACACATTTGGATAATAGGTGAGAGGAGGAGGACGGAGTCACGCTTGTACCTGATTGTGTCCAACTTAACTGTGTCATTAAAGCGATTCAAAGTTAAGACATGACGAGATGGGATGATTGCTGCGTGTCTATAATATATATTAAGCTAAGTCCTGGTTGTTCCGGAGCAGCTTTGCATGTGTCAAATTAAAGAACATTTGAATGGAAACACTTTGTCGTTTGTTGACTAAACTTAATACCTTAAATTTATTGAACTTGTTCAGTCAACATTTTCAAAACTCATGAGACAACTTTACACTAATTATTCAACTTAAGTTCAGTTAACTCACATATTTAAGACATCAGGGAAACTTAGGTTTTTAAGTTGAACCAGCTTAAAAGGTTTTACAGTGTACCAGCTAAGAAGAAACGTAGAACAGTACTTTTGAACTCGGTGTGAACTGTGTGGTTGCATCCATCTTACTCCATTTGCCTCCTTTCATAGACACAGCTTTTATTAAAAATTTATCTATTTTATTTTCCACATTTGGTCCGAGCACAGGGCAAGAGAACAAGCCAGAGTGAGAACAGACAGGGTTTCTGACGGTTGCATCACACAAATGACAGACTGACAAGGCCAGTGACAATGACGGAGTGACAGTGATGACAGCAAGTTGAACAAATGAGAGAGAGGGAGGGAGAGAGAGGGGGGGGATGTCAATGACAGAATCCAAAACAGTGACAAGCCCACACTGAACGGCGTTATTAATGGAGACACAGAGCATGACAGTGACAGAGAGACGGACGGCGACAATGACGGAGAGAGAGTGGCGCTGATGACGGAGACAGATGGTGACAGCGACAGAGAGACGATGGCAGACAGAGACGGATGCAAACGATCCCGCCGCCTTGAGGTGTGAGGTGTGCGTCCTCGCTGCCAAAGTATCAGACAGCGATCAGCAGCTCATAGCTGCAGAATAGCACACAGAGTGAGTGTGTGTGTGTGTGTGTGGGGTGGGGGGGCGATGTACTTAAGGTGATGTGACAATACAGTACGCACACAACAAGCTATTGGCAGGGCTGCATTCCAATTCGTGGAGTGAGTTCACTAGGATTGATTTTTAGGATTGAAGCAGTTCCTTACAGTTGTAATCCTTAAGATTTCAGTCCTGGTTGATTTGGCAACATCCTTTTATTACTGGTGGAAACAGCACGTGTGGTTTAATACTGCAGCAAACAGCCCCTATCTGTTTACAGTGCAGCCAAACAAACTCATGTTGCCTTTAATAAAGAAGTCAGACAATAGTAAGTGCAACTGCAATCCGATTTCATGCTGCACACGGCGCAGGACTCAGTGAAAGGAGTTGGTTATTGTTGCCCAGGAGTTGGAGGTGTGTAGCCTGTCATCTAACAGCTCACTGCTGCTGCTGCTCCTGACTGTTCAGTTACTCCCTGCAATATTCAAAACTCATCCACGACCAAAAAATGTCGGAATTGACCGTCGTGGTCAGCGCTAACCTCACTGACAAATACACTGTGTTTCCTGTGACTGCTTCACAATAAAAGCCACCCAGTGTTTGGCCAGTTGTTGGATTAGCATTAGCAGTAGCTGTAAGTAAGATGGCGCTGATACAGCTATAGCAGAGTGAACAGTAAACAGTGCGGCCGATGTCAATGAGATCAAATCACAAACAGAAATGCTGCATCATTTCCTGTGAATCTCGTGCGTGAAAGCAATTTGAATCCTGTGCGTGAACGGCGAATGGCCGCCAACAATAATGGAAAATTACCATATAGAGAGGTAATTACAAAAAGTAAATACATCGAATGTCTATTGCAGAAAAATGCAGACCATAAATGGTAAATGGGGTCAAGAATGGGGTACGATTTCATGAATATTTTAAGGATTATAACTTTAAAGGGGTAATCTACACTGTTATCTGCTTCTGACTGTGGAACATGTTTTGTCTTACACAACCACGATTTAGCAACATCGCTGCTGAAACTGACTCATTCTATTTATAGTTTTGTATCTTTAACTTTTATCTTTTTATGTTTAATTTTTCTAATCCTTATTTTTCACACTAGCCTTTTAGCACAACCTTAGGAGCACGACACGTGCATTTGACTACACATATTACTAATATATATTAGCAAATATATATATATATTGGTGAATACAACAGTTTTATTCTGAGTACTTTGAACATCTGGCATGAATGACTTCCCTGTTTATACCTGTTGCACTGACACACTGCACAACATCGTCTACTTCTCGTTACAACTAGGCTCATTTCCCACTCATCATGCCATATTTACAACAACTAATATCCAAAACCCAACATGGTTTGAATGTAGCATCAATTTCCGGATCACCATATCAAGCAGCCAAAAATAGAGCGTGTAGAGATGTACAACGAAAGAAATGGCTACGGATAAAAGTATGGACTTATGGACAGAAATGCATCTTATCTTAAGTGATATTTCAATATTTTACATTTTAGTCGTATGCAGGGTGACTTACAGTGACGGCAGCGCTAGAATAAGCTCTGAGGTCTGTTGTTTTCTGGGTGCACTGGTGCGGTCATGAGGATTATTAACATCAACACTACCTGGTACAGCAAGGACTGTGGATGTGTTCGGTCAGGCTCTGGCGCTAACGTCATGCTGCTGTCACGGGACAGGCAGACAGTGACGGATGAAAGCAGGCCACAGCTTTGGCCTTCATGGGATTTGTGAACTATGCTGAAAAACTAAATTGCTGTTTAATTTTTCAAAGACGAAACAATGATATCTAGATTTATTGATGAAAGAATATAAGTAGTTGCTGCCCTGCAATTCAGAAGCCAAACTCTCATTTTGCAGCTGTTTCCTTTAGTCAGTATTTTCCATTTTCACCTTCTCATCTTTTCCTCTCTTTCTCTTTGTGCACAGTGATCTGCAACTTCCGGGGCTCAGTGGGTCAGGGCTTGCCTCTGGAGGTGGGAGAGACGGTTCAGATTCTGGAAAAATGTGAAGGTAAGGCTTTTACCTGATGAATTGCTTCATGAGATACTGTGGGGGTGGATGTTTGATACAGCAATAATGTCCTTGATCATTGTTGCTGGAACATCACTAAAGCACCAGAAATCATTCAGGGTTAGAGATAACTGTTGTGTCTTAAATATTTTAAAAGACATTTGCGTACATAAAGTAAGAATAAAAATCATGAAGGAAGTGATGTCTAAGGGAAAACTTGAACCTTGAGACTAGACCAGTTAGCAACCACTGTTAAACAGACGAAACATGTACGTTATCAATAAATAAAACTACATTCTGGTTTTATCAGTTTTAAACTGTGCCGAACAACAAAATGGCAAAATCCCATCACAAGGAAGAAAAATGTTTTA
Source organism: Maccullochella peelii (assembly GCA_002120245.1). Lineage (NCBI taxonomy): Eukaryota > Metazoa > Chordata > Actinopteri > Centrarchiformes > Percichthyidae > Maccullochella > Maccullochella peelii. The sequence continues at coordinate 13,893 of LKNJ01003137.1, read as the reverse complement.
AAACTGCTTTGAATTGCTTCCTGCAGCATTTAATTTTCCTTCCTATCCTTGTAAAAATTAACCACATTAAGTCAGGTTACAAAAGTTATAACCTGTTGGCTGAGTGTCAAACTTAAGAACCTTAAGAACTCTGCTCTTGAGAACCTGTAATCAGTTTTTCAAACCACTATAGTGTGAATGTGAATAACAGTAATTAATGTCACAGAGCTGCCCTGATGGTACTGATGAAGGTATTCAATGAGCTTCCTTGGAGCTTTTAAACCTCAACTCACAGGGTCGTTTCAAGCAAGCAGGATTCTTCAGTTTGGCTTTTGTATTCATGGAACAAAAATGAAGCCTAACATTGTTGGATGTTGTTGGATTTTTTCACCCATGAGGACACATAAGGACACGGGCAATACACGTTCCTGTTCATTGTTTCACGCTATTCCACTGATCAACAGTTGGTGTCAGTAAGGTGCCAAGAAAGGCAGCGTAGAAAAAGACTGCTAGCAAGTAAATGTGGATGTTAACGATGTTTCATTTCCACTCTGGGGATTAATAAAGTTAACTAATTTAACATATTTAAAATATGTCCTTAATCCATGCCTCTTTTAATGTGCAGTGAAATGGGTTGCCAGAGAAAGACCAACAAACTGGGAAATTAAATGTTTGGAGGTAGGGATTCAGGTCATAAGGTCATACAGGTTGTGCTGTTTGGGCATCATATCAAAGTGAGGTAGAGACTGCGTGACAACATTTCTAATTTGCAGATACAGAAAAAAGGGAGATCAAATTCCACCTGAAGTTGAGCAAAAAATGCAAATAATAGTAAACAGGCCCTTATCTGATCATAAATGGACAATTTTGAGAGACTCAGCAGACCTTGATTTGCCTTAGAATCTTAAATGAGTTGTGCAAAATAAAATCATCCAACCTTCACTTGTTTGATAGATAGATTTGGTTTCTACTTGTTATAGCACCTATTTGTATGTGGTGCCTCCTTTGCCACCAACAGTTCCTGCATCAATCCCTGAGTGCTGTAAATACATACTGCGGAGTTACTGCATGTAGCCTTATCTAAAATAATCTAAAATGTTGTAAAAGTGTAATGAAACAAGGTCCATTTCCCCCAGATTTTCATGAGGGCACCACCAGATAGAAAAGCTTCCTTATTACTGCTGTGTTGTCACAAAAGCACACGCTTAAGACAAAGTAATACTCTTGCTCGCTGCTGCATCCACAGTTCTCTCGAATAATGAGTGCAAAGCCTGTAATAGCCTAGTGCAGGCCTGGACGAGAGCCCAAGTTATTAGCCGATGTTACTCCCATTGTTATTCCTAGTTTGACTCACAGAAATTAGCAACTCAAGCCAGGATGTGTCTGAAGCCAGGAAGTGTTGTCTTTTGCAGATAATGAGTGGGTATGTGCTTCATTAGCCACAGCTGGGCAGGCCGCTACCATCGATCCAGTGCCAGAGGCTGATTGGGCCTTTCTTTACCCGGGTAGGGAGATGCCCATGAGAAAGCCAGAGAGACAGTGAGGGGGAAATGTTCACTTGATGGCAAAGAGAGAACGACATGGGTTTACTTTGCTTCCCTTTTCTGGCCTCCACTTCCATCCCATGTTGTCATCTCCCTCAATCCTCTCCACTCCCTCTCCTCTCTCATTGTCTGCTTCTATTCACCAGCCTCATATTCATCCCTGAGCTAACTGCATGGCATCCAATCAGCATCTAATTTGCGCTTGTTATGAAATGCAACCCTTCTAGCGAGGGACATGGGCTATTATCTGAGCCCTTGTGGCATAAGCTGGCATCACAGCTTTCCCTTCAACATGCAGGGATTATCAGGGCAAACCAGGGCTAACTTTTGTCCGATATCTCCATGGTGATTTCAAGATCCCCCCAGCCTCTGTCATTATCTGAGCATGCAAATACATTTTTAGAGAATACGCTCCAAACAATGATTAGCTAGTAGTGCAGAACAGATATTTGAGAGAATGTTTTTGTGTAATTGGTTATTTCTATTTAGGCAAACATGTTTTTTAAAAATATGTTTGTCCAGCGAAGCTGAATAAGAAATGTCATCCTCTCCCTTTTTCCTGAACTCTCATTTTTCTTCACTTTTGGATGAACATTACAAACCACTTGGGACTGTGTGTGTGTGTGTGTGTGTGTGTGTCAGCTGCTGCAGAAATACTGCAGAGCTTTTATCCAGAAAGTACACTGTTCAAGTGTTGAAGTTGCTAGGAAAATCTTTCCTAAAATTGGCTTCCCCTGCCCTCTTGCTCTGTGGCTAGCACTTCTCTGTTTGCACTAATGCCAAATTATCCTCCCCAGACAGAAACTCAATGACTATAATGACAGTGATATGGAGATGGCAGCCAGACCGCAGGAATGCAATCCCCAAGTTCCATTCTTAAAATATAGATTGCAGGCATAACACTTGAGAAAGCATTAGACTTCGATTAAGGGCATAGCAGCAATTTAAAGTATGAGATTTTGACTCTTAGTACTGTCAGCATTACTGAAGGGCCCACAGATAGGAGAACAGCCTCTCATTATTTTGGAGAGGCTTTCCAGCTGTAACAAATCTTCTATAGCAAGCTGCTGCTATTGTGGATGTCCAGGAGCTCGCTCGCTGTCGGTAAATATTAAACCACCAGGCTGTGAAGAGAGAACCTGACATTAGTTTGTCATGTAACATGAGAACACGAGTCATGTAAGTGAACTGTGCTTCAACAGATATAGGACCATATTGTGTTTTATTTAGTTTTTAGCATAGCACAGGAAACTGTCCTTAGCTATGTTTTCTGTGAGCATACTTCTGCAGTCAGTTCAGACTGATTTAGAACTATATGTGCTGCAGATTTAATTCCTGGACTTAAGGGTTAGGGTTACACCCTGGGCGGCTGTGGCTCAGGAGGTAGAGCGGGTTGTTCCTCGATCCTGGAGTTGGCGGTTCGACCCCTCACTCCTCCTGTCCACATGTCGAAGTGTCCTTGGGCAAGACACTGAACCCTAAGTTGCTCCCGATGGAGGCCAGCACCTTGCATGGCAGCTTCGTCTCCATTGGTGTGTGAATGGGTGAATGAGACCAATCTGTAAAGCGCTTTGGGTACCGTTAAAGGTGGAAAAGCGCTATATAAGTGAAGTCCATTTACCATTTACATCAAAACTGAAGGAGGCATTTGAGACTCCCATGTACGTGTCACCCATAAACGGAACCAAGCTTTCATAAAGGAAAAACATAAAAACAACTATATCTATAGAAATCGGACTATTGTTGCAATGCAGAATTTCCATTCTTTCATCATTTTACACAATTTTAATACATGTTTTGGAAATAACACAATCAGGATATCATTCATCTTCTAATTTTAATAACTGGGCTTTCCACCTAACTGCTCCATGACCGTTTAGCTTTTTCTATACAGACAAAAGAACAAAATACTGTAAGAAAAAGGGCGTCAACAAATGACAAAAGGTCGTACCAACAGCTGACAACCTCCAGAGAATGTTTAGACTTATCTTGACAAAAGAGAGTGAGCTAACCTAATCAATATATTGTTCAAAGCTTCTGTTTAAATCCATTATACTAGCTGTTTGATGCTGTGTTCACAACTTGACAGTAGTGGTTAGCCACCAGCCAACAAGTTAGCATCTAATTACAAAAATGATCAAGTTTAGGAAATGAGTGGTTCCCTCTGAACAAAAGGAACTCCCAGGTTCCTCGCCGTCCGAGTCTGCACCACCGCAGTGTTGTCATGGTGATGGGCAGGTCTCGGGAGTCTTGTCCGGGTTGAGATCCGAGATGCGAACCAGCTGAGCAGCGTCAGAAGAACCATCAGCCAAGTCGTATATTTCCAGAAACAGCTGAAAGGCAGAAAGATGGAGAAGCGGCTGGTTGTTAGGCAACCTGATTCGAACAGTGTGGATGCTCCTGATCAAGCTTTCCTAAGTATTTTTTATTTGTTACTATGACAACCAATAAAGTAACCACGGTGCTAGTTAGTGATCTTTTTCTTGGTCTTTCTTGCTTTTTATTAATGTTTGCACAGTGTACTGATTAGACCTGCCCTGGCACTGTTGTATAAACTGAGCATGCTGTGTTCAGGGAGTAGCCTGGTGGCTCAGCTGCTGCTCACACCTCCACTGAATCACTGTCGTTACCGTAATTACAGTGAAAAACGCCCTCTTGGGTACTATTACTGCATCATCAAGCAATTCCTTTTTTCATGAACTAGCTTGAGGTGTGCTCTGCAGGGATATGAGGCATCATTTAAGACTCATATTTGGCTGATTTGATAGCTTGATGGAAACCTGAATGTACTGTATAATGCTGCATTCATAATGAGTTCAGTCTGAACCTGCATTAACTCGACCAAAGTGGCTCCTTGAGTTCCGCCTTCCACTTAGAGATGATTTACAGCGATTATTGTTGTGAAGTATTTTGATAACGGTGCAAAATGATTATTCTGATAACTGCTCAGTGAGCCGTTTGGATACGGGAGGCGAGATGATTACTCTTCTTCAGAGAGAGGCTGTATGACAACAGGAAGATTAGGCACATACATGCACCTGCGTGCATACTGAGGTACCACACACACACACACACACACACACACACACACACACACACACACACCTCAGCTCGCCTTCACAAATGTAGAATAATCATACACACACTGGCACATAATGTGTTTTAGACGTCTTTCGGTCCTCTTTTGTGTTTTTCTTATCGCTTACAGAAACACACACACACACACACACCCGTCCTCACTTCAACCCTTACAAATAGGCCCCGACACTGCTGGTCCAGCCCCAGTCTGATTTCCATATAGATGAGAGGCTAGGGAGTGAACACAGCCATCTTAACGAGGGTGATAAATGAATCTTGATTGGTTATTAATTAACCGGCCAATTAAGCCCCCATCTCCATATTCATATCAGATTATGCAGAACTGCTGAGAAATGGATCTCGCAATTTTGCAAGAAGATAAGATGAAAGTTAATATGAAGCATCCTGGCTGGTGCAGCGTTGGTGTTGGTTTCACCGAAACACTTGTTCCACTATGTTTGATTATCAGGGAAATTATTTAGTCTTTTCTTTGCAGAACTGTCAGAACGTGTTTTGTTATGGAGCACAAGATGGACATTGTGGCGATTCAGATAATGACAGAATATTGTCAACTCTGATAAAAGTATAATAAATTGGCTTTCTAGCAGTTTACGCTGTGGTAGTCTGAGAAGGTCAAAGTAATAATCGCATCATTGGGACATAAATAAATGTCTCTTTTGCTCCACTCTGTCACTGACAGGCAGTGGTCACCCAAGCCGCACATTTCCAAAAGTCAGAAACACAATCATTTTTATTTCCACTTGGATTGAGACAAACGATGTCCCCACAGTGTGAGAGGATGTGCGGCTGCTCCCCCTGATACACGTCATTTTCAGCTGTCAAGGTTTTACTTCAAGTTGAGTCAACTTTCATGACAGCTTTCTACTCCGCAGAGGCATCTGATGAATGTGCGTCCATGTAGAAAGGACACACACACACACACACAAAATGGTATTTATTTTACCATAAGTCACACAGGGTAGTAAACCCAGACTGACTCTGGACTTCAGACAGTGAGGGCTGAGCAGTGACAGATTTCTGCTGATGACATTTGAGTTATCCCCGATGTCCATCGCAAATAAACGTCCATAAATCCACCAGGAAATCATAAAACAAGACGCTTTCTACAACTCCAGAACCTGCCTGAGAATCATCACGTTTTTAAGTTTTCTTCAGTATCGGAGTAATCCAGTGATAGTTGTCTGTACACCTATGGGTACACTGCAAACAGGAGCTGCTAACAGCTAATTCGGCAGACCTTTAATGGGGCCAATTTGCCAAAATGTAAACAAATATAGGCAAAAAAAAAAAGGGGGCCCTAGTTGTAGCCCACAGCTGTTGGGAAGGTGCAGTTGTCTCGATTTTGTCTGAGGGGGAGCCCAGAGGTCAGACAAAACCCTGCCTAAAACTAAACTTAATTCTCACCTTAACCCTAAAACCAAATCTTAACCACTGGTCTAAATGTCATCACTTTCCAAAAAATAAGTCTTAGTGTGGCTCCGTCTATTTCTTGAAACTAACCTACAGATTAAAGCGTGTAGTTGACCTGTGCTTTAACAAAAACGGTTTCCTGTAAAACTTCAAAAGTACAAAGTAAAACATAGTAATGCAAAATAAACAGGGTGATTAACCAATCAGAAGCAGGGACTGTCTGACTGTGTTATTAATCCTTGTAAAATATTCTACAGTGGCGATGTAATGGACCCAGTGATCATTAGCCTCACTCTCAGTCCTCATATTGGTCCTCACAAAGATGGAAGTACAACAGACTGACTGGCTGTGAACTAGTCCCACCCAGACATCTACACACACCAGTCGAGTCAGGTATCTGACTAACTGCCCATGGCTAATAAATATTGATTGCTGACTGTCATCCTCTTCCGGGCAGCGTGACGCTAAATCAAAACCAAACATGTTTAAACATTCTTAAAACTTTAAATTGTATTTCTGCCAACACGTTTCAGGCTGGTACTTCAAGTTAACTGCGATTTACATGACGTTTGTAGACAGTAGCATTTTATTTTACGGGGAGACATTTGCTTGTTGCAGAAATGAACCTGTGACCTTTTGCTCATCAGGTTATTGCTCTGTTCAGAAGATTTCTGATACAAAGTATATTCTTCTTACTATTTAAAGAATAATTTTAGACTCATTTCAAGCTTTGTTGACTTGTAATAGGATCATACCAGTGTTTTAGCCCCAAATCATGAAACTTTTAGACTGTAGTATTGCTGCATGCATGGTGGAATTTCAGGTTTGAATGTTTGTTCTCACTTTGTGAGGCAGCCGTCGGTTTCCATTCACCGGTGTGATTCTTGTTAAAATGTTCAAGTCAAAGTCATCTTGCATATTCGCTCACACTGCTGACTCATAACCTTTTGTATCTCTGTGTTTGCTCGACTGTCTTAGTCACTCATGTTGGTGTTTTCTTTCAGGATGGTACAGAGGATTCTCAACGAGGAAGCCAAATGTCAAGGTAAGAGACTGACAGCTGCTGCTCTTCACTCTCTCCTCCCAGACTCTTTGACTGATGACACTTTCTGCCTCTTAAACGTTTACTCTTGATTTCTCCATTCCCTCTTTTTCTTTCCACCTCTCCAATTCTCCTTTTCCCCTTCTTTCTCTGTTGTGGTGAGAAATGAGTTATTTATATAACCAACATCTGACTGCATTTTTAATGTGAAGGAGACTTATGTTAAGAAGTTTCCTCATAAGAGGCTCTACTTGGCTTTTCTCTCCATCTTTTATCTTTGCTCTCATTTTCTGGCTGAATTAAGACTTTTACACAGTGGGAGACGATGGTAGACATTGTTTAAGTGAAGATTCTTGCTTGAATTTTATACTGTAAAATGAACTGTCACATGAACTTGACATACATAACTACTAATTAGCTTCTGATGGTTGAAAACAAAGCAATATATGATTCCCAACAAACAAACCAGCCATGGAAAGTATGAGTTCTAAATAAAAATGTGATATTTAAATAGTGCACTCAGGCAGAAGCACTTTTTATCCCCAGAGGCTGCGTGTAGGAGTCATGACCTCAGTATTTTTAAAATTCAGCCTGAGCCGCAGAAATGGCAGAAACGACTACAAATGCCCTGCATACTAACCATAATTAGCTACTTGAGTAGTCTGCTATCTTATCCCCCACAATGTTCCTTCAGTAATGCATTTTGCAGTGTTAAATCAGTGACATGATGCAGTACGTTTTTGGTTCAGTTTGAAATACTGGGCTGTACTTTTCAACCCCGGAGAGTGGTGCTCAGTGTACTTTTTTGGGGGAGCATTTTATTCATGTATTGATGCTAGACAGAAGAGAGATGACGAGTAGAGAGAGAGAGATGCAGAGACACCTGCAACAAAGCTCCCTGGCAGGATGTGAACCGGAGACGCTGCAGGTTGGCTGCAGGGCACCCCCACAACTGTTAACACTACAACAACTAATCTTACTCATTGTATTTATGACGTGTGTTAAGATCCTTCTGATTGTACGCATGTTTCTTAGCTCAGGTTAACATGGAGAGCAGAAGACCTATGGCGCCTGGCTGACAGCAGGTATTCTCAGTAACAGCAGTAACATGGTCTGTTGTTTGATGGAAGTCAGCGCAGCAGTACGTGGTCTGATCCTTCAATGCAAAACAGCCTGTAGCAGTTTGGATCTTGTTCAGATGCTCATCACAGTAATGTGACATGATAAAAACTGCAAAGAAGCAGTCTTGTTTGCTGCAAACACGCCCTGCAGCTCCAGCTGATGATATCCCACCGTCGTCGGGTGAAACCCAACTTACCTTGAAAAAAGTAAAGGAAAGAATATCAATTTATTCTTGGAACTAAACAAGAGGAACTAAACAAGAGGAACTCAACAAGAGTTTTCTGAAGAGGTTGTTTTTTACATGATGGTTCTGAAACACCCTCAATAAATGTTCTTTTTTAATGATGAAAAAACATGTGATTACTTGGTTTTGACCCAGCAGCAAAAAGAAACGTGTTTGTCGTGACCAGACTCTGCAAAGCATTTTATTGAGCATGCCTTCAAGGCCATGAAAACATGCTGTACAGTGAATTTAAGGCACCGTTATACTCCAACAGAAGTGCTTTTCAGATAGAAGTAACTCGAAACAGACATTCAGCCCCACTTGCTGCAGTGACTGTCCAGGTGTGTGGAGGTGTGAAAGTTGGCAGGATTTGAACTTAAAACAGAGTGCAGCACTATGAATGCCTTCCAGGAGAGACTGTCTGAAAGTGTGCACCTTTATTGCCGTGTTTAAACGATTATCGCATCTCACCGCTCTCTATGACGGCCAGCTTTTCACTCCTGCTTCGAGTGTGTTATCATATATACAGTAGGATCTACAGTGTGTGTCCTATATAACAGGTTGGTAGTCCATCCTGTGAACGGGCTTCATAAGCAGGGACTGGCAAATGGATTAGGAGATGTTACAAATCAATCCCTCTTTTTACGTTGAGTCTGATTAGGTTTGAAAAAGTAGATTTGTTAAAAAAAACATTTGTCAAAATGTCTTCATTTCCACGTTTTTGCTGTTTAGAAGCAAAGTTAAAAGGTAACTTGTGTGACTTTAAGCACTGCAGTAAGTATTATGTGTGATGAATGCAGTGCAGTGCGATTAGGTAATCAACAGTCTCTTAACAGATTTTATTGGAGCAGCCTTCCCTGACCCTGTGCTGAATATGACTCACACCAACAGCTTTATGTCCATCTCTCTTTTTAAGCACCATGTCTGGATCACGAGCTAACAGGCTACTGCGTTTTTAGTCTTTAAAAAAAAGAACCTCTTTTGTGTCCCATTGTCCTCCATGCACCAGCCTTCTATTTTATTTTACTTTGCTCCATCCTGCTCTGTGTGTCCGTAAGAGGCTTTACTGTCTAGCTTTACTATATCTGGACAGCAGTGTTTGCTCTAGCTCGAGCTCTCGTGGTTCCCTGCTGTACAGAGGAGAGGTATTAACAAAAGAGAGATCATCTGCTTGGGGTTTGTATTCCATCTTAGAAATAAAACCGAAAGTCCTCAGGTTTGGCTTGGAGATGGTTTTAAATTAGTTCATTATTCATGTCAATGACCCCCAAAGCATTAAGGACAGTAAGAGACTTTTTTTCTACTGACAAACATCAACTGATTATTAGATCAGTTCTCCCGCAGCGCCGGGATCAGCTGGTCATCTTACTGTTAAATCTCTATTCGCGTTATTACTCAACTTTAGATGGATCGAGTGGAGTGTTCAGTGTTTGTTCAGTCATTATTGGGTTGTTTTGTAAACTTAAACCTGAAGCATGCTTAACAAGAGTGACTTACTTCATGAGAACTGGAGATTCAACAACACGGTTCAGGAAAATGTGTTTATCACGTCAGGGCATCGAGAGATGGTAAATGTGAGGTTTTAGTGCCAGATAATCACAGTTTAGTCACGTTTGTCTACTTGTCTATAATTATCCAGTGATCCAAAATGTAAAATATTCTGAAGAGACGAACCACCCCACATTTGGATCTTTCCTTTGCAGCTACAGTGAGTCGAATGGTGCCGGACGATCTGTGACTGTGTGTGTGTGATACAAAGAGAGACAGGTGCAAATGTGTGCAAACAACCAACCAATATAATAAAGCCCACATGCATGCTACAGTATGCATTCCTATCTTGGCATGCCTTGTTGTGTTGTGTGTGTGTGTGTGTGTGTGTGTGTGTACGCGCCTCTCTCTCCCAGCAGCGAGGCATCAGCCCAATCCTGTTAGTTCCACCCTAATCACCTGGTTTCTCTACAGTAGGCTCGCTGGTCGAAGCGAATCGCTGTGTCTCCCTCAGGAAATACCTTCCTGCATCCTGCAGCGCTGCAGAGAACTTCACACTTTGAGGTTCATCAGCATTCAGATTGCCCGGACCCGGGGTTTACAGAGTCGGGACTCAGTCCAGTACAGACGCACACGTCTGACACAGTTAAACAAAAACCGAATATGATAAAGGCAGGATTCACGGCAGGGTTGTTCTGTCTGATTGCATTAGCAGGGGAACTAAATAAAGAAGAAAAATGAATAGAAACCATGAAATGCCAACATGCTTCAACAAGAAAAGCCTTCATCAGAGTGTCCAGTCTTTTTCCCCAAAGTTTTGGATGTGCTACCGAGCTCCTTTTTGAATTGTAGTGGATTTGGTGTTTTGTTTTCGTTGGCACGCACACAAAGTTGAAACAAAAACTAAAGTTTTCTATTTTAAATTTTCAATTAATTGTATTGATTGTTGCAAAAATGTATTAAATTTTTCAGCTAATCTGTATTTTGTTGTCTCTGTTTCTTGCTATATTAACTGCTAACATAAGAACGTTTTAAAAACCAAGTTTAGTTTTTCTGGGTGAGTTTTCGTCGGTCTGTATAAATGTCACTGACTGGACCTTCTGCTATGTTTTGTCAGACTTGGTTGTGATATTTTGCACACTGCACTCAGTGAATCAGTGTGCAGGACTCGTTGTAATATGTGGGATATTGTTCATTTTTTAACACATACTTTGTGTCTGAATAACACGGCTGCCATGTAGCGTAACGCTGCTTTAGAGTAAAGACCCTTGACTGACATTTCTCATCAGCTCCACTCCAAACTGTTAAAGTTCAGCCAGCAAAGGTCTCCAGAGATGTTTGGTGTCTCTCCGCTCTGACCTTTAACTATAATGCACAAGTTTCTCTTTAGAATAAAAGCAGCAGCAGGGCTGGCTGCCCAGATAGTGAAGAATCCCTGAAGACAGTGTGTGTGTGTGTGTGTGTGTGTGTGTGTGTGTGTGTGTGTGTGTGTGTGTGTGTGCTGATACACTGTTGGCATTTAGAGACAAAGTTTTGTTGGCAATAGTAGTTAATTGGGGTATCTTGAGTGTCTTTTTAGGTCAGAGAAACATTTTTAAAAACTAAAATGTTTCTCAATCGTGTGTGTGTGCATGCACGTGTGTGTGTGTGTGTGTGTGTGTGTGTGTAACCGGCTCTCTGGTGTCGCTGGTGCACCTCCCACAGCAGGGCAGTGAAGGGCGTTCTGTTTGTGTGTGAGGAGACTGCTGATCTACGCTGCCAAAGTGAACACACACCTGCCTGCCAACTGCTCTACACACACACACACACACACACAGACAGAAGTGACCATAGTCCTTCTTTCCCAGTGATATCTAGCCTAATTGCCATGTATGCGAATGTGTGTGTGTGTGCTTAGCTCAGTTCAGTGGAAGCGACTGCCTGTCCAGACACCTTCCAGCAGAGATTAGACCAATCGGAAACAAATAACACACACACACACACACACACACACACACACTCAGCGGGGCCTTTGGGACTGTGCTTGCTGTGCATTAGACACGGTCATCAGTCCATTTAAACACGGATCGGCTCAGTTTGGCTCGTGTCCTGCCCTCTGCTGCTCTCTGCATAAACCAGCTCTGATCTCCACATCAGCTGTGCACACCACGCGTGCAGTGAGAAATGTAGGTCGCTTGTTGCTTCATAAAAAAGATTTAGGTCCACATTTTTAGACTTAATGTGTCACACTAAGATATTGAGTATCATCTTAAATGTTTATGCATGGTATCTTTGTTATTGCTCTGCCTGGTGTACTCTAGTAAGCACTACTGATCATTTATGAAGTAAAATCATTCAGAATCTAAATTCAAGCCCAATAATTCACAGAAACATTTGTTGGTGAGCTCGAAAGCTTTCGCTGTTGATCAGCATGTACTGACAGAGGGACCTGTCTGCCAGACATAATCTAAACGTTTTAAATAAAAAGTATGAAAATATGGTTTTCAAGAGGTTCGAGCTATGCTTGAGATCTCAGACATTAAAGTTCCAGTTAAACAGTTTTGAAATAAAATACCATCCATTTATCTGCAGGGAATTCATTCTGAAAACGAGAACATTTATACCTCAAAGGTTTTGCACTTTATTTGTTGATAGTTTGAGGGATTAAGTAAATTTAATTTGAACATAACCACTTATGTGCCATTAAACACCCACTGTATTCACAGAGAGCATCAGTGCTCATTATAAAGGTAGAGGCTAAGAGATGAACAAAAACAGTAACTTTATATTAACCAGAGTTCACCATTTCTAATGCAGGTGTTTGTGATTTGACCCTTTTTACAGGTGAATAAGAGGCACTATTTTACAATCATTCTCAAGAATGTCTTCAGTTAGAATGTTTTTTTAATATATAAAGATGTAAAGATATTCATAAGAAGAGTTTTACATTGGAGGATACGAGGTCCAGATCAGCCAAGAATGTAGTTTTTATTTATTAAAATCACCTGAAACATTTCTTTACAGTAGTTTCCCCCTTAAGCCTGCATTCACTCTATACATAACTTGTAAAATGTTTTCTGTATTTCTGTTCTTTGGTTGTCAGTAATGTTCAGTGTGGGGAAATGGAAAGATTCTTGTATGATGTCTGGTTGAGCCAAGGGTGCCATGCCATTGTTCTAAAACCCCAACAGTCCGAAAAATGTTCCATTGTTCCATCTTTCTGGCCTTACACCAAATGACATTTCAAGTGATTTTATTATCACAGACAAATTTAAAATATTGGAATAAAATCATGAGCAATTGGTGTTTGTTTTCGGGATAGCGGCTGTCGGACAAATGGGAACACATAAATGTGCAGTCCTCGAATATAAGACGACCCTCGCTTTTTCAAAAGTTGTTTTATATTTGAGCCGATACGGTGACGAGAACACTAGAGACAATCACTAACAGGTGGCATCCTAGCTAGCTAAGACGAGTCGTGATGAAATGTCAGTTTAGAGTGATCAGACGGAGAGTGAATGAGTCGTTCCCCTCGTGTGAAACAGATCTGATGTTTTCTAATCCGAGTAAATATCAGAGAAGTGATGAACTGTCAGGCTGCCTACATGTGACTTGTACTTGATTGATCACATTGGAGTTTGTCAGACATGACAAATGTAAAGTTGGTGTCCTTCACTGGAGACAACAGACATCGTTTTGGCATTTTGGCTGTCAAACGGAGTCGTGTCTGTTATTTAAGGAGACATTTCAGTCAAAACTCAAAGGCTCAAACTGCAACCAAAATGTGTTGAACACCAGCAGGAAAGGTGCAGGTACTAAACTGATGTTTGTGTTTATTGTTACACAGAGCATGCACGTCTGTTGGACATTGCTGTCAGTTCAAGTATGACTAGATGTGACTAACTACATCTAACTACTAAGATGGCGCTGCAGATGGCTGCCTCGGTGTGTTGGTGCGCGTTGTTTTGTCTTGTTTTGTTTGTTAATTCGGTTTTCTGCCGTGGTAC